>VKOC01004504.1:0-29295 GCA_009364415.1 Spea multiplicata
TAACAGATGATAATAATAAACATTAATATATGCTCTATGTGTACCATATTCATAAAATAGAATTAAAAATGCTTATCTTAAAGCACGCTCCTTCATATCAGCTGATTTAACGATCTCTAAGTATCCCAATCGCTTGAGTAGAACCATAAAAGGGTTAATATTTAACCCCGGTATGGTTATTAGTCAATCCCTGATTAATTAGAGGACTTGTTATTGATGCGGATACTTCTATGGCAGCCCCTTTAGAGTCTGTCTTGCATATACTCGGTGTATATTACCATTTGCCTCTATTATTACCCCGCCATATCTCTCAGAAGCCGTATGCCTATCCCATGCATGTTTAAATTCCCTCACTGTGTTATCCTCTACCACTTCTGCCTGGAGGCTGTTCCACTTATCTACCTCCTTCTCAGTAAAGTAAATCGTTCTCACATGCCATCCAAACCTCCGACCCTCTAGTGTTAGATCATGATCTCTCATTCTAACATTTCTCCTCCTTTAAAATAAACTTCCCTCCCGTACTTCATGTATATAAACATTTCTATCCCACCCCCCCCTCTTTCTAAACCAATAAAAAAAAAGCCAGTTTTATTTCAATTTTCTTAAAAATATGAAAAAATATTTTTAAAAAATACAGAATTGTATAGAATTTCCGAAATTCCATGGGCTCCTCGGATCATTTTTCCCAAGCCTCCTAATATGTGTTCATCGCGGCGACTCGGTGACATAACGCAGTATTTGCCAGTTTGGCACGGATGAACGAGCCCTTTGAGTAAAGAAGATTTAGCCGAGGATATGAAACGCCGGATTAGATATTTTCTGCATAACGGACCACAACATGGGAATTTATTTTGCCAAAAGACTTCCTGCTTGGGAATCGCCCATCAGCGTAATTAATCCGCCCGCTCCTCGGACCCTCATTCCCCCCCCCCGAGAGGGCTAAATACACGGGAGATCTCATACGTGTGGCCTGACGTGTAAATGAATTGCGAGAACAACCAAATGTATAAAACATCCCGGCATCTTCATTATCTTTACCGGTCACATTTCAGTTTAGTAGGTGCTATAAGCGTTATTTCGGATCGGAGTCCGGTTTTAACGCCATCAGTGCCACTAAACTCAACGCGCTCGAGAAGACCCCCACGGCGCAAGATCAGGCTCAAATTAGATTAAATAAAAAAGTCAAAAATATAAAAAAACTTTAGTATACTTTTCCCGAGCCAGGCAATAATATATTTTTTTTCTATTCAGTTATTGATCCATTTAGGTCATTTAGTGACTTTTTGGGGGATTTTTATACCCTCCATTGTTGGGTATGAAGGTATCACAGGGTTCCACAGCCCTTAAAGTCGCTCTGTACGTACTTTAATCTGCATTCTTTTATATGTTTAGAAAAAATAATATGCTACGATCTTTTAGGAGAAGCTGCAGCTCCCTGCCTCCTCTGTGCTCTGATGATTCTCACTGGTGATTGGTTGCTTGAATCAATAGAAAATTTGCTTCACCGAACACATACCCTGGATAGAAATGAACTGGGTGGGGGCATCTGAATATGGGGGGGGGGGTTCTGCAGAATCCCCTTATGTATTTCCCATACATTTAAAGGGACCCCCACCTACTAAATGCAATAACGCGCATATGACGGCTACGAGTGTCCAATTTCCAATCGCACATTTTTGGATAATTCTACTGCATATTGAGTGTTACGCTCCCGCTGCTCATGTGCCAGGCTGGTCTTGAATGCCTGTGGTACACAAAGGGTTAATTATTATCTGTAATTGGTATGTTGCCGGACTCAGGAAAATTAATTTGCTGCTTTTGCTTGTTAATGGGGGTTGGAAATTGATGTGAGCGCTGGCTACTTGTAACACTTCCAGGCTACCGAGAGCATGACGGTAAGAGAAAGAGACAGCTCCGGTGCTTAACCATGCGTGGTACGAAATCCAATTCATTTCACACACACAAGTTCTCTGTGATAATGCAGCAGAACAAGAAGCTCAGGCGTTATCTTTACATTATACGTGTATATTGTACGCTTATATTATACGCCTATATTATACGTCTACATTATACGGCTATATTATACGTCTATATTATACGCCTATATTATACGCCTATATTATACGTCTATATTATACGTCTGTATTATACGTCTGTATGATATGTCTATATTATTATACGTCTATATTATACGTCTGTATTATACGTCTGTATGATACGTTATCTTCTCTGTTTCCATAGGGATTGAGGGTCAAACGCGGATAATTATTCTCAAGGCCTTTTAGGAATACATGGGGTTAATCCGTATGCGAGTGACGCGTTCTAACGCCCTGTCAACAATTCGGTGTTAATTTTATCCACGATGGGTTCACACGTGTGATTTCTCACTCCGGCGAATGATTATTAACGTCTCTATGATAAATTCCGGGTTGCGGACCCTGATGGCGCCCTCGGCGGGAAGCTGTACCGGTGTTTAAATCGCTTGAAGCAGGAAGATGGCGGCTATAGACCATGGAATCTTGGCTGGGGTTCTATAACGAAAGGTTAAAGGTCACCACCACAAGAGAGAGAGTGTTTTTTCACTTTTTCTCTTCATTCACCTCTCTCTTAAATCGACCTATGGCTGGCGGTGGAGGGATATTTTTGGGTCAGGGCCACTATTTTTTTGGGGGGGTTTTGAGCACGCGTGATTTTGATTTAGGAATCACTGGATGTGGGCTCACACTGAAAACACCGCAGTGGAACCAGGTCCTCGAACACTTGAGTTTAGTACGAGGAACGGGCTGCCGCTTCTCACCGAAGACTCTTGTGGGTCTCCTCTACGGAGAAGACTCTAGAAGATCCTGCCCTCCTTAGGCCTTGGTCTGGGAAGGAAGAAAGGAGAGGGCCGCGTATCACCTCGTGGAAGTGTGGCCCCAGAAGTAAAATGAATTTCTCTAATTAGATTTATTCAATATCAAAAAATGGATAAAAAAAATATTAACAATAATGTTAAAATTATTTAACGTTCCCAACTTACATTCAGAAATAATCAGATTATACATTTATGATCAAGAAATTTCATTATGATTGTTAGAAATTAAATGTCTGATTAAATAATTCTTACTAACTTCTCTCTTGTTCCTCCCGTATTCTGTGATCATCATAAAGAAAATGTTGCGTAATCCTCTAATATATACATTTCTGGAAAACCTTTCACTTTTTCATTTTTGATCTTATGAATTTTCAGTATTTAGGCGCCCATTTTGCTTAATTGTAAATTATTTATTATTTTTTATATATATCGCCATCACATTCCGCAGCGCTGTACCATGGGATAAAAGTGAATACCTAGTAAATACCAGATTGCTTGCATTTATTTAGCATATTTTGTAGCAGATGACAGCAGAGATTTGGGGTTTTTCTTACGCCCTCTGATCTAGATTTTGAACATATGTTTAACACATAAATGCAAATTGGATCGATTTCGAGCCAGGTATCAGAAGAACAAAGAGAATCGGTAATCTGCTTGTACGGAGAATATTTAGAGAGCGAGTGAGTAGCGCAGTAAACCTGCAAGGCGTTTGTAACGGAATAAATTCAGCATTTCCCAAAAAAAAATCAAAAAACACCTGCTGCATAAATATCGGGGATTCCGTCACACTTTATGGTCATGAATGGCTTCGCCTGCCCCTACGTCAAAGTACCCCAGGTTTTACAAGTGGGGATTTATTTATGTAGATTTATTAACCTCTCGATGACCTATAATGACACCGGTATTGTGAGCTACAAAAAGTCATAACATATGGCTGGATAGGGGGTTTGTAGTCTATGATGTCATATCAGTCTGGGTCATATGAACCATTGTTTTGAATGACACTTGGGAGGTTAGGATAAACATAAAAGGCTCGCTTTCTATCACATATATTACTTATTTCAATCTGTAACCACCACGATATCGTTTTCTTTCGCTGTATATACTGTACGTACATCACGTTTAAATCGGATTAATGGCAAAACTATTAAACGGGATTGCTGGGTCCTCTTACGTTAAAGGTGAGAAATGCAAATGCCATCCTGCTAAAGGGAGTGAGGTTTAGGGGGTCAGATAAATCACTCTTAAAGTGGGGAGTGGGCTCTATTCTCCGGGAGGCAGAAGTTAATGGGTTACTATTATTGCGCAATATGTTCCAGCTGTAAGACATTTAAATGCACTTTAGCATGAATTTAAAGGGACGCTCCGGCCCTCATACTCACTTATTCTCATTTAATACATTTAAAAATATGCATGTTCTATGGCATTGCTTCTGTAGAGCTTTTCCATACATGTCAGGGTGCTGCCCTGCAGTATGGAGGATTTATAACTGAATAATTGAGTCTATACATCCCCCCTATACTGTAGGGCAGCACCATTGGTCAACAATGTGAAAGAAATGTGTCCTGGAAAACATGGCAGATGTGGTCTAGAGGGTCAGGGGCATAGATGAGAGGGGGCGGTAGATAAGAGGAACAGCCTCCCAGCAGAAGTGGACCGGAACAGGCACAAATGTTCCTTTAAAATGATAACAAGGATACAGAATAAAAAAGGCCAGTTAGTTGGAAGAACGGCTTAAAGGCACGGCGGGAATTATTCTGTTTTTAACAACATATCCACCCAAAAACAGAGACCACATCGTTCCTCCTCTGATGAAGAGCTGTCGCTCCTGACAGGTCCTGTAAACCGCACACAGGTCAAACCCAAGGTCGTTATTCCATGAAACGTATCTCATTGCTTTGGAGGTCATATATCAGCCCCCCCTTCTGATGAGACCTCCGTTCATTATAAAGGTTTCCAAACGTAGCACTTAATATCCGTGTAACGTTTTACAAGCCCGCTTTATGCTTCCCGTATCGATTCCTTTCCCGGGACCCCCCAGGGGTCTCTCCTTCCATTTAATATTCTTTGTTCGAAGATTTTAATTTTTTTTGGAAATTCATGAAAGCTTTAGAAGTTCAGTCAAAGGGACAAATGGGTTAATCCATGTGATTTACAGACTTGTTTAGTAAGGTGCTCCATTCCATAATGTTAGAGAAAATACTTAAATATGTGTTTAAAATACGTAAATATCATTTTACCGCATTAATTACAAGGAACGTATTCACCGATATATTCTTAGAGTAACTTTTGGAGTAACTTATAATTAACTCTTATTGACTTATTGAATAACTTATAAGTAACATATACACCGATACCTTTTTATAGAGTAACTTATAAGTAACATATACAGTAGAGTAACTTATAAGTAATGTATACACTAATACTTTTTTAGAGTCATTGATTGCATAACTTATAAGTAATGTATACACTGATACTTTTTTAGAGTCATTGATTGGATAACTTATAAGTAATGTATACACTGATACTTTTTTAGATTACCGTTAATTTATAGAGTAATTTATAAGTAATGTATACACTGACGCTTTTTTTTATTTGAATTGCTATGATTGATGGGCTGAGAGATCCTCCGCAATTAGTTCCTTTGATATAATGACAGACTAAACAGAAGAAGCGTGTAATGTATAGAATGAGTGACTTCTGGGTCACATTCTCCTGGGTTGATGTAATCCTTATAGAAACACCTGCTACATCTCAGTGGTATCAAAGGAAAGCAGTACATCGCCTGACCACCAGGTGGCGCTGCACTCAGTTCAAAGCCCAAGTGCTTTTTGAGTGCTAAACTTCTCTAAATATTAACCTCTTGATTGCCACAGGAGCCAATAAAAGATATTATCTTTAATTTATACGGCGCCGAAAGTTTCTGCAGAATTTCTTACAGTCCGTACATTCAAGGGTCTGACAAAACTAGCTTGGTGACTTATAGGGAACTTATCATGCACAGGTGACCGATATTAATTAGTTAATTAGTTTTTTTAACTAATATTTAGGATGCTGTTGGTGCATAGGTGCGTGAATGCTAAAAATCTACTGCCGGACTGCCAGCAGCGCACAGGAGTAATTTACATTTTTATGGTGACAGCCCAGAGGTGGATAAAAAAAAAAGAATCTTTTGAGCAAAATATATTTTATTTAGCTGAATGTACAGGTTGATTTATGTTTTCTTTAGATGGCATATGTTACGTTTGCACAGCAGATGCACTTTACTCAGAAGAAGAAAAAAAAATACAGCCAAGCTGGTTTCAAAATTCAACTGGATATACTAGACGGTTCATTCAGAGAAAATTGACATTAAGAAACAAAATTAATTAAAGAAAATGCGCATTTTAATAAAATTCCCAATGTTTTGTTTTCCCCCATATTCTCTGCTCAGGTACATAGTTTGGGTCAAGGCTGTCACAAACCAGTGTTCTAGGTACGTGGGAATTACTAGAACACATCTGATCATTACTGTCTATAAGGACTATATTGGACCGTACCCCATGGCATATACCCCATTATATAGGAGACTGAAGCAACTATTTGGTGTCCCCAGGTATGGATCAAGTGCATGGATCAAGTAGAGGGGAGCATCTTGTTTTTCACTCAATAAAGTTAACAATTATCACCTTTGCCTCTATATATAATTGTTAACCTTATTTGCATGCACCTACCCAGAATCCCTTGTGGTTGTGGCAGCACCATGAGATTTCAGAGGGAAAAACAAAACTTCTGGCTTGTCTGGTGTCTGTAGATGAGTGTTTAATAATGCTTCTACATACCCTCTTAAAATTTAAATGGAAGGGTTTCCATCACCTTTACCCACCATAACTTATGTAATGGTATATATAAATATATACGCCTTAAGGTTAAGGTTGATCGCTATTGGTCGAGCCCTAGGAGCATGGGCTCCGATTGGCTAACGCACGAGGAAGAGGATTCGGCATCCCAATAACTTTTTGCCGTCGGCTATTTTTACATACAAATTATTTCGACTTATTTAGCAATCTCATTTCTAGATGACAAGCAATTGAAACTACAGGATGAAGCGCAAATTATATTTTCGTTTACAGTTCGGATTCGCACTTAAATGATGGATCTGATGTTAATTAAATGCAGACGACGTTCCATCACGCGTTTTACATGGCAGCCGGCTAATTAAAAATGTTTTTACTGTAGAAATTTTTTTTTTTCTGAAATGAAGTATAAAAGTTGATGTTTGATATCCGCCCGGCATGCGCTAATCGCACGGACCGCTCCTAATATCCTTTATTTCGCCTTAATAAGGATACACCATCTTTAAGACATTGAAAGCAGATGTCCCCGCATTACTTCACCACCGATGTATGTAATAGAAATGACACACTAATTAATTTAAAGCGGTATAAATGTACTGATTATTTATCATAGCCGACAAAAAAAATTATAAAAACATTCAATTACAATCAGCGGTAATACGTTATTTATTGATTCTGCATCGTGAACACGTTAATACGGCGCTTTTAATTTCACACGAGACTGGGCCGCTTTTATATCGATACGCAGACTTTGGAAGACAACAATTTCGTTTAACAATTTCGACGGTAGCCGAGTGCCAGTTATTACAATAATAATAAAAAAATGGCTAGGGTATAAGCCAGAAAAAAAAAATCCCCCCTCCCAAAAGTCACGTGGGGGGGGTGGAGTGTCATAGGGGGGGAATTGTGATTCTGTTAATGTATAAATAATAATAAAGAATCAGAGCCCGGCCCTTTAAGGCCAACAGCCGTCTGATGACGTAGGTGCGGCCGATACCTGAATATGCATTCATGATTCACGCAGCTGGGCCGATCAGTCGAGCGCGTGGCACATTTGCCCGGCGTGCCATTTGGTCAATCAGGGCCTGAACGGAATACCGAATGTCTTCGAAAAAATCATTAATATAAAACACAGGGTTTTTTTTCATAAAAATATTCTGTGCATGTTTATAAGACAGGTAATGGGCAGATCTTATAATATTTTATTAACTGGATTAGGATTTAAACCTCTTTATGACGAGGGATTTGAGTTTAACTAGCTGGAAAAATAAGCACTTTATGGTTTACAGGGATTTTTTTTTACACTTTTAAAGTTCATACTGGGGGTAAAGGGATATCGAAACCAGTCTCCTATAAAGAGTATTGTGGTATGAGTGGTTTATGCATGGAATTGCTGTCCGGCAGTAGCGGTAAGGACGAATAGAGAAGAATTAAATGAAGCTTTCTGAATGAGTTGATTTTGTCAGCCATGGAGTTTAACCCAAGCGGATATAGCGGAGTAAAATAAATACCCTCGGTGGATACTGGAGTAATGGTAGGTGAAGGTAGTAACGCTCTGTAAGTATAACACAGGACTCGTCACTCTTGATTATGGCAAAGCTTGGCCGACATAACTCAACAAGTTCCAGTCCATCGGAACCCTGCAGCCTCTCGTAGAACACGGAAACTTAATGTGATGTTTTGGGTTCTTGATACTCCTTATGCGTTTCAATTAGGTTCATCTGAAGTTCCTTAAGGTTTTGATGAGGAGACCTTTGTGGTCTACTTAGTAAAGCCCGAGTTTATAGAAAACATAGGTTTAAGGGACAGAGACTTGGTGAATACACTGCTCACAGAGCAACTCCCAACTGAAGTGATGCTTCTCGGGGGTCTCCGGGTCTCTGCCGGGAAACGCAAGGCGGAGGTAGCGAGGTTGCGACACACCACACTTCCCACCACCCAAAATGGCGCATGTCCTGCGTCTTCGTCGGGACTACCCACTGATGTAGTGGGACCTCAGCAGGTGCTCCTACCTGTAGTCTGTGAGTATACCTGGGAACCTGTGGGCCCCGGCTATGCGGAGCCTGCCCCTGCGGGATGTGGTCAGGACTGCCCACTGCTGCCGGCCAGTGGGCGTTCCCACTGCCGCCAGTGGGCGTTCCCACTGCCGCCAGTGGGCGTTCCCGCTGCCATCAGTGGGCGTTCCCGCTGACATCGCGGGAAACACCCCCATTTAAAGGAGAAATGGACGGCGAGTGGGGCCTGTTAGTGCCCTGCTCCCGAGAGCAGTTGTCGACCCGGAGAGAGGTTGACGGTCCGTCTCTGGCCCTTTAAGGCCGCAGGCTGCGGCTCCCAATCTGCGGCTAGAGCTGGGAATCCCGGGCAACTAATGTGGCCTTTGGACAGATTGAGGAGGAGAATGTAGCGAGCGAGGACTCCACGAATACGAATCACGTTATACATCTCCTTCGACGAGATATTCTCCTAGCACTCAAAGCCAGCAGCGTGATGAAACTGCCACCTATACAGAAATAATGTCGAACACAAAATATGTACAAACCATAGAAAGGGGATAAGTAAATCAATTAAATTAATCATTATTGTCATAAAAATAACCTGAAATATCTGTATTTTAGGCTTACCGGTATTCAGTTATATACCAAACCCTAAAACTCTCAGTGTCCCTCAAAACCCAACAACAACGGAGTCTATTCACTAAGGGTCGAGTTTGTAGGAGGCTTGCATTGCAGCTCCTATACATCATGAAGGCCCAGCTTTAATAAGCATCTGCTGCAGAAATGGCTTGGCTGTCCCTGTATAATGTATAGTTAAATCGGTGAGTTTCCCAAAAACCCATTAAATTATACATTATTCAGGGCCAGAGGAATGACCTTTTATAAAGCATAGCGGTCACTGCATCTTATACTTTAAATTTATTTCTTAAACTTAAATTAGCTTTTTCCTTTTAAAGGCTAAACGTTAAAAAAAATAAAAATAAAAAAAAATATATTTATAAATAATTATATAGATAAAAAATAAAATAGGTTTTATGTAAATAAAAACGACACCATTGTAGGTTTTTATTTTCACATTCTGACTGAAGAGGGTTCTTACAGGTGTGACATTTATCCGTCACAATTCTTCCATAGTAATAAATTCACGTTTTTATTTCGCTTTCACACTACTTTCTTGTTTTTCTGGCATTTTAATCGTTTTATACATATCTGCAGATGCTAATTGTTTCGGAACTCCTTGTGAAAACACAACACTCTGACATCCCCACAACATCCAACTGGAAATGAGTAACTCTCGACAATCCTATAATATCTAAGTATTAAACAATATACTATTTTTTAGTGAATTAAATTATTTTAAAAAAATGGTATACTCGTATAATATTATTTTGTACGTATTTTTGTTTATCACGCGCGCTCACTTGAAAAAGGGAGGAAAAAGCTTTATCAGTGAATTAATATATAGCTCGATACGCTAGTTTAAATGATAAAATATTTCTGGATTTTTTTTTCAATTAATTTTTCTAAAGTAAAAAAAAAAAATTAAATAAAATTAAAATTAAAAAATATATATTTCATATAAAGCAAAAGCTGACCAGTTGAGTTCTTCCAAACACTCACACCTGTGTTATGAATTAATTTCTCCCGTAGAAAATATCCGCCCTGATGTTTTATTCTCTTGGCGCTGAGCAGGCAGTTTTGTTCTGGCGATATTATTCTAGGGAAGCATTAATATCAAAACGGGAGCTTGATGAAGTTGTATTGCGTGCGACTTCATACTTCTGTGACTCCTGTCCGGTTTTCTAAAAGATCCTTGAGAATGTTCAGACTTTGAATGGCGCTGTTTCTCCATGGATTGTCACCTCTCAAGGGTATATATATATATATTTTTTTTTTTTTCCTCCCCGATATCCAGAATTTTTATATTTCTCGACGCAATTTCGCTAGTCATGGAAGACTTAGTTGTCCTTGGTGATCTGAGCGCGTTTTAAAATGTATCGAGCGAAGGTAAGAACTTAAGGAGGAATTTGATCTGAATTTATAGACGCGGCAAATAATTGAATGGCTTGGCTGTTGGTCAGCTGGGCCGCGCAGCCGGACGGAGGGCCGTGCTATTCTTCACATGCTGATTGCAGAAGGATAAATTTAGATGGATCTATTGTTTGTTGAATGGCTGAAACATTCTAATCACCATTTACTTCTCACCGGGCGTTGCAGATACAATCGGTGGGTGTTGTACTCATATTAAGCTTGGAATTGATTTTTTTGGGAAACAATAGTCAGTATTTTGCCGCCGACCTGTGAAATAGATTATGGACATTCGGCACGTACTAACGATTCTCTAACACACAGAATCTTACGTATATTATATATTATATTATAATATTAATGTTATATTAATTATATATTATTAATATATATTATATTATAATATTAATATTATATTAATATATAATATAATATTATTAATATATAATATAATATTTATATATATATTATATTTATATATATAAAAATATATACATATATATTTAAGTAAATATCTATATATATATTAGGGCTATGGAATTTGATGGCGCTATATAAAACAATAAATAATAATAATAATCAGGACCGGACTGCCATGGGTTTCCTACCTAAGAACCTTCTAAATGAGCTGACTCTGACACGCTTGAAATATTAACCCTTTAAAAGCTCATCATGAAGATTGAATGTGGCGACTCACCGGATAGGCTCTAATAGCGGTCCTCGTGTCATTATTTAAATTACACTTAATTGAGTCACCTGCGTTCAAGCAGGGATATCAACCATCACATACTGGTAGCAAAAACACCAGTTGGGAGCCTTTTATACGATCACAGCGGGGTAGACGAGGAAGGGGTCAGATCCAGGCTGTGTGACCCCGAGAATCTGCCCCTTTGCCCTGGGATTGGGGCAAAAGCCCTGAAACCCAAATTCAAACCCGTAGAGTTCCCAGGTTGGGCATTTGCCTCTGATTTGCATTCATGTTCTTCCGACAAAGCCGTTTAAAATGATAAAGAGGTTTTCTTTGCAGCGTGTAAGGATGTGTAAGCGGTATTTGTACCAAGCCTCTCTGGATAAATATGAGATATTTGTGTGACATCATTGTTAGATTGTGATGATGTTGTGTGACATCATTGTTAGATTGTGATGATGCTGTTATTAGTATGGGGTCCCCACAACTGAGTCAATACTTTAAGATGTTTCTACGGGGGGAGAAAAATGTGTTTCAAAACAGAATCCACAGGCATAATATCTAAATGTAACCCTTTCAGCGCCATGGCTCACGCATACAGATGTTGTAGGGTTAAAGTCGCAGATCTACAGCTAAGGAATCCAAAGCTATAGGATACAAAAGAATGTACCGTAAATAAGTAAGAAAAGAATTCTTATAGAAACATGGAATCTGTCAGCAGATGTGGCCCGTTCGGCCCCCGTCTAGTCGCCCGTTTCTCCTGCTGTAAAGACCTTAATCAGTCGTTGGTCTCGTCTTAGATTCAGGAGCCATATGCCGATCCCATGGATAGGATATTAGCCTCTACCACTTCTTCTGGGAGGCTGTTCTGCTTATCTACCACTCTCTCAGAAAATAACAAATATATATATATATATATATATATATATATATATGAGAGAGAGAGAGAGAGAGAGAGAGAGTGGGAGAGAGGGGTAGCGAATGGGAGAGAATGAGAAGGAGAGAGACAATGAGAGAGAATGAGGAGAGAGAGACAATGAGAGAGAATGAGGAGAATAAGAGAGAGAGAATGAGGAGAATACGAGAGAGAGAATGAGGGGAATACGAGAGAGAGAATGAGGGAGCCATAATAGTTTACAGCTCTTGGTTTCAGTCTCTTGTAGAATGATATCTTCTGCATCGGTTGCCTTGTGTTAATTTAAATAGTTATATATTCATTACACCCCAGTGTGATTTACTCTTTAATACCAATATAATGCATTAAATAGTTAATTTAGAAACCGTATGAATGTAAGTTAACCCTACAAATGCCATAGCAACCGACACAAAATATCCCCGATCTTCACTTTAATGCGGAGGTCCTTCATCGCCATCAGCGCAGCAAACACTAGGGTTTTACGACACTGGATCCAAAATAACTACAAGGATATCATCCCTCCTTCCCTAACCTCTCGGCTCGTCCTGGTCTGCCTGTTTTATCAGACCTTTTGAATGCAGGGACTGTAAGAAGCGCCGTGAAATAATAATAATAATAATAACACTTTCCATGTATGCTGCTGAGCCTTGTTGGGAATAGAAGGGTTAAATTATATCTTGTGACATTTCTTATTCCGTTTAGTGTATTCTGCCCATGAAAAAAAAAAATTACATTATAATCCGGAGCAAAAGTATGATTCATCCGAGACAGTGGTAGATGAGTGGAACAGCCTCCCAGCAGAAGTGGTAGCGGTTAAGAGAGTAAGGGGATTTAAGCAAGCATCGGCTAGGCATACGGCTCTTGAATCTAGTGCCCTGGGTTTACCCGTTGTACCGCGCTGCGGAATATGACGGCGCTATAAAAATCAATCAATACATAATAATAATAATAATAATAATAGTTAATAAAATGAATGATAGTTTCGCTGTAACCCTTGATGTACTGTACAGGTTGACACCAAACTCAGGGGTCACTGGGTAATTTGCAGCACATACACCAATGGCTGTCCTTTACTGTAACCCCTGCATTGCTGGACAACACTATTACTTTTGAGAAGACACATTTAACCCACGCCATGCCGTGCTCCTGTATGATGTTTTTCTCCTGCAGTGTGTTTGGATGCGGCATCGCGTGCGTGGCTGTATATTCTATATATTTTATTTATGTCACTGTCCCCGTATTATTGTATATTTTCATAATATTTATGTCGCTGTAACCCCTGCATTCCTGGACGGAAAAAAAAAAATAACAATTTAATGTAACCCTTGCAGTGCTGGATAAGGATATGCTATATATATATATATAGCAGTAACCCTTTACATTCTGCATCTTATCAATCCCAAGGAGCAGTCAGTCCAAACTAGAAATCTATTTTATACACAATATAGCACAAATAAAAAAAAACACTAGAAAATACAATTGTGTTAAAAAGTGAAATAATAAAATTGGGCTAAATATATGAAGAAGTGCGATTTGTTTTTCTCCTTGAAGCCTTTATATATATATATGGATTGGGATGTGCTGTAACCCTTGCAGTGCTGGGTCAGGATTGTGTGCTCGGGCAGTGTGCTTGTGCAGATATGGGACACATGGTGTCCCTATGGCTCAGGTACAATGACAAAGAGTTGTCCCTCCCCGCCCCACTCTCGGCCAATCAGGAGGCGTCCCGTTCTGCACAGCGCGCTCCCATTGGCCGCTCCGCGTGTCAGGAGTGCCTGCAGCCCTGCCTGTGCATGCTACCAGCTCTGGACTACTGCAAACAGTTGGGAGAGCAGGTTAGAGAGTGAGTGACAGCTGGAGCAGCATCCCCGGGCAGGCAGCATCCTTGGGCAGGCGGCAAGCAAGGTGGAGCAATACCCTGAGCCGGGGCAGCAAGGTGGGGCAATACCCTGAGCCGGGGGGCAGCAAGGTGGGGCAATACCCTCAGCCGTGGAGCAATACCCTCAGCCGGGGCAGCAAAGTGGTGGCAATACCCTGAGCCCCGGGGCAGCAAGGTGGGGCAATACCCTGAGCCGGGGCAGCAAGGTGGAGCAATACCCTCAGCCGGGGCAGCAAGGTCCCCAGCCAGGCAGCAAGGTGGAGCAGCACCCCCAGCCAGGGAACCCAGCGGAGCCAGGGGCAGGGGGCGATCCGATGGCCGTGTCTGCACCCCCTCCGGTTATGGGGGCAACTTCCACCCCAGGCTCCGGGATCCTGTACCCCTCCAGCCCGGCAGAGTCCCCCAGGCTGGCCATGCTGAGCAGCTACATGTCGTCCGGCCCCGGCCCCGTGGGCAGCAGCAGCAGCAGCAGCAGCAGCAGCGAGTGCCGGATGGTGGAGCTGCACGGGGTGAAGGTGGCTTCGTTCGTGCTGGACGGGCAGGAGCTGATCTGCCTGCCGCAGGTCTTCGATCTGTTCCTCAAGCACCTGGTGGGGGGGCTGCACACGGTCTACACCAAGCTCAAGAGACTGGATATAACGCCGGTGGTGTGCACGGTGGAGCAGGTCCGGGTGCTGCGGGGGCTGGGGGCCATCCAGCCCGGGGTCAACCGCTGCAAGCTCATCACCCGGAGGGACTTCGAGACCCTGTACAACGACTGCACCAACGCCAGGTCAGGCAACGGGGGTGTGGGGGGCACAGCGCCGAGCATGTGGGCAGAGCCCAGCTGTACCGTGTGTATACGGGCATACACTGTATATCTACTGTATCCTGAATGTACAGGACCGGGTGGACTGGCTGTGCCCTGTATATATGGGCATCAAGTATATTCCAGCTGTACCCCATATAATATATATATATACGGGCACTCAGCTGTACCCCTTGTATATGGACACACGCTGTATATCAGCTGTACGCTGTGTATATGGGCACACGCTGTATATACCCGTGTTCTCTCTTCAGACATGCTCCAGGCGTGTAACATGCTGACTTTATTGACGCTCCTATATATATATATTTGCCGTAATGTGTTTGTTTGTTTATACCGTATACACCAGCTTAAAAAAACATGGGGTACCCAAAGCTGCATACGCTGTACCCTGTGCTGTACGTACAGCCGGGGTATACTCTGTATTACTTGTTACTGCAGATTAATGCCCACTAAAGTTAACGCACCGTTAGACTCCGTACTGTCCCCATATACTAATATACAGAGTGAGTTTACCTGTCGCAGGTGCGCCGTACACATTATTACCCTCCCCACCGTCCACTATCCGAAGTTCTGGAACAATCCCAATCCCATAATCATGATATATATATATACGCTTCCTGTATGGTATACATACGGCATATACATACCTCAGCAGCTCTTATTATTATTATTATTTTATTTATTATTGTTATTATTTATTATTATTGTTATTATTTATTATTATTGTTTTATATAGCGCCATCATATTCCGCAGCGCTGTACATGTTACATGTTACATGCTTTACATTATGTACACGATGTGATAACATACATCCTCAGATGTTTTCCTCTTTTGGGAAAAAAAAGGTAAATAATGTAAAAAACTAAAAAAAAGTATTAACATAATGATACGTTGGGACTGAGGAATGGGAAACATGAAAGTTTGGATTTGTTTGAGGGAGGCTGTGGAAGGGAGTGGTGGAAGCTCTTAGGGGATAATCAGGCCGTCGGGGGTCCGCCTGTCTGTAGGGGTAATAGTGAGGATTGGGGGGGTAGTTATTTTATGGGGTCAATGTAGAGGTTCCTACAAATAACTGAAGAAAGGAGGCAGATGGGGAAGTTAGAGGCCAGAGGCGATGAAAGGTGCCCCTCTAATGATGCAAGGGGGGCTTCGTCCTCCAGACCTCTGCTCAGCACTAAGAGGGAAACGGCAACTCTCCAAACGTCCGATCACTTTTAATGCCGGTAAATGTGACCCCCGTCATATAAAGCACTCCGGCTCCTCTACACGCCAGTGGATACACGGCACACGCCAATGCGCCGTGTAAAACATTCAATCGTGATCCGCAAACCTTCACAAAAAAAACAAGCAGCGTGGAAGGACTTTAGTGTGTGTGCACAGCATGCGCGACATCTCACACACCGTGACAGCAAATAAATAAAGAGACCGTCCCCTCCGACCGACCATCTACTCTATAGCCGGCAGCCATTACTGCTAATTAAAACATGTTTATTTAGCCGTGTGCAGGAGTACACGCCAGCGTCAAGTGCCACGGTTGGTGGTATTAGATATATATTACATAGTATAGATGTTATATAGTATATACCGGTATATATATAATATAAGATCTATCTCTCTCTCTCTCTCTCTCTCTATATATATATATATATATATATATATATATATATCTACATAGTAAATATATTACACAGTGTGTATATATTACATAGTATATATCTCATAGTATATATATTACATAGTATATACCGGTATATTATAGTATGTATATTACATAGTATATACCGGTATATTATATAGTATATATTATATAGTATATATATTACATAGTATATGTTTATCACATAGTACCGGTATATATATTACATAGTATACATAGAAATGTTTATTGTTAGAAGACGTGTTATATAAAACCCATATACATGTCTGGGCACTTAACCCTTTCAGAAAAAGCTATCACTTCCTACAAACTAACATTTTTTATTTTTTTTTAGCATATAAACCAAAAAGAATAATTTGAGAACAGAGAGGGTGGTAGTTAAACGGAACAGCCTCCCAGCAGAAGTGGTAGAGGCTCCCTTTGATACATTCCTTGTATCCTAAGTTTAATATTAATAGGTTTCGATTCCTTAGCAGTGGATCTGTGACTTTAAGTGTTAAAAAGACCCAAAACACATCTATCATCATACAATTGACCCATGGCGCTGAAAGGGTTTCATTTAGATATAACGTCGGTGGGCTCTGTTTTGAAACAAGTTTTTCCTCCCCGGTGGAAACATTTATTTCTGTTTTGATATAATTTGCGGGAATGATAATTTCTTTGGATTTCTGTTAATTCCAGACAGCAGCGATGCATTTATTTATCACGAGCCTCGGGGGGGGGGTCCATGAAGTTGTATATTTTTGGTCTCTGGGTATATAGTCCCAAAGCGTGATCGTTGGTTATCATCTGCAATTTGCCCCCCCCCTGTTCTGGGGTTTGGGACCGTCTGGTAACGGATGCTCCGCGTATGACCTCATCACCTTTAGTTATGGTGTCACGAGAGCGAAGCGCAACCCTCTTGTTTAATATTTAAGAGCCAAGAACAAGAAAAATCAATGATGAGGGATTTCTGTTGACTGGTGATTTGCACACAGATTCCCCGCAGATATACATTCTACATATACAATAATCACACGGCGGGCGTCATGCCGCGCCCCCTACAGATATCACCCCCAAATATCTGATCTCCAGGAATTTGGGAAAATTAAACCACTTATATGTGTGTATGTATAGATATCGTATATATACTGTATATATATATATATATATATATGTGTGTGTGTGTATGTATATGTATATATATATATGTGTGGTTTGTGTGTATGTATATGTGTTATATATTGTGTGTGTTATGTGTATGTATGATTGTGTATATATATATGTGATGTGTGTATGTATATATATGGTATATATAATACTGTATATATATATATGTTGTGTTTGTAATATATGTATATTATATATATATATATATATATAGGGTGTATATACTGTGTGTGTATATGCATGTATATAATAGAATAATATGGATATGGTTTTATTTCTTTTTACCTTCACACCGTTAATTTTATGATCACGGCTCTAGAAATCATGGCAAATTATAAAAAAAATAACCTGCTTTACACAAAAATAATACACAGATACGTAAGGAACCCCCGCGCCTTAAAAATGTCAGGCTGCCGGTATTAGAGACCTCCTCGGGTGGTAACGTAAAATACCGTATATATATATATTTATTTTTTTTTGCTGGAGTTTAAGGTATGATTTTATTTAATTTTGTGGATTTTTTTTAAATAAATTGTTTGTTAGGAGAAAAATAGAAGTGAGAGTGAGCGTGGCATGACTTGGTTTAAAAGAAAAAATGAATGAATATATTATATATATAAATATATAAATATATTATATTATTTTTTTAAATAAATATGTATTTTAGTTAATTTCAGACAATACAAACAGCTAAGTGATTCTGCCGTTAGTTTGAGGGGATTTTTCCAAACTTTAGAATCAACTTAAGAAGTTAAATTAATATTTTTTTGGGAAAACACAGTTTTGCTAGTTCTTAAAAAAAAAAAACCCATAGTAAGTTTATTTTTTTTTTAAATTTCCTGGTTATTTCTCTGTTTTTTGCTCTTATCTTTGGGGGACGCGGCATTAATGTGTAATCGGGATCGTGCGGGTATCATTTTACTGCGGAATACGGCGGCGCTGCCTATAAAACAATAAATAATAATAATAATTTGGGGCAGTCCCTTTATATAATTATTTACGAAAAAAAAACGTTTTTTTATTTAAGTTCACGTTTTTAGTGCCAGGTGAATTAGCAGTACACTGGCACACAAAGAGTCTATAGTGGATAAATATATAGGATGCGAATGCCCCCTCCCCCCAGCTCGAAAGAAGTCGTGGCAGAAGAACTTGTCTAAGATCCAGGAGCCATATATATCTATCTCACACTGTATTAGCTTCTACCACTTCTGCTGGGAGGCTGTTCCACTTATCTACCACTTTCTCCGTAAAGTAAGAGTTCCTTACATCTCATCCTCCGATGATGCCCTCTTGTTCTCCATGTACAAGCATCACAGAGAGAATGGGGCTTCAGGAATGACGTGTAAACATTATTGCCCTTGGCTTAGTGGGTGCCTTTACTGGCTAGCTGGACTATAATAGATCGCAAGCTTCTGAGACCATCTAGGTCTCTTCTTCATCCCCTGTGTATCACCGTCGCTTAGTGGACATTGAGTAGACAGAAGCGCCGGTTCAGTCTTTTTGGTTGCTGCCAACATTAGTGAAATTAATCATCGTATATTTCCATAGCACCAACACGCAGTGTAGCGCTGTACAATGGGAGGCGCGCATGCATTTGCTAGGTACTGGTGCAGTGACTCCATCTAGCACTGGCCTGAATACTCTATTTAATATTCTGTTTAACTTATTGGAACATCATTCGCTTTCAAATTGTACTCATTGCCTTTTTGTTTGTTAAAGTAATGATGTCATAAGAGACGTTTCTTACAGCAGAATGTCAGCATTTGGCGCGGGGGGGAAGCCCTCTGTCTATTGGACTATAATTCCCATCATCTGACAAAGAAAGTGTGATGGGAGTATGGGAGCCCCAAAGCTGTTACAGAGGATTTGGGGATTCTAACTACTTTTTTGGGGAGGAGTTTATCAAATATTTGGAAATAAAATTTGCCTCCAAATTCTACACAAAATCCTTTTTTATTAAAAATCCCCGATTCTGATATTAAGAAGCCTCCGTTAAAGTTTACGATACTAACCTTTCATCCTCTAGGATTATAAATCAACGCACTCCTTCGACATATTACATACGAAATTTGATTTTGCTTAAAAAAAAAAAAATAGAAAAAAAAACAATTGTTTTCCTACAAATCATCGATTTTAAAAAATATATATATTTAGAAATTCCACCAATAATAAACAAATATTTGTGTCGTGATTGCGGATTGGAGGATACGATCTTAGCATCGGTATCTGTATTGCACAGCTGTGCTTATAACATATCCCCCCCCTAATGTGTTGGGTCATAATTTAACCCTTTAAAAGCCGCTCCAGCTAACGCATGGCCCCCCATTGGCCCCAGCTTCTGACTTCTTTCCAGACTTTACGCAACTTGCTGATTAAAACAAACAAAAAAAAAACCCATAAAGACTCACAGGAATTAATTAGGGCCGGTAAATAAAGAGAATATTTTATTTCATCGGATTAAAAAAAAAAAAAGTCCAGACAGCGAGACTGCTGAACGGAGCCAAACACTTGGTAATACGCAGTCTTTTATTAGAACAATGATGGCAGGAGTATAATTACAGAGAGCAGCCATGTGCACACTGACAGAGCTCCGCGCGGCGGGCACAGATCGCTGTAACTTTCTTACACCGGGCGAAGGAATGAAAACCACAGGCTTTCGAAACGCCAATTGTGCCGCTGATCGCTACGGTGTGACAAGTTGTGTGTTACTTGTATAAAGCTGCGTGTTCCGGGAAGCGGTCGGAATGCATCTGGTTTAAAGGGTGATGATTTTAAAAAAAAAAAAAGATCCAGATTTGGTGATAAAATTTCATTCACACTCCTTTCTTGGCGAAAACCACAATCTGACCCTTTAAACAAACCTCTTGCGGTATTAGCGTCCGCGTCGTCACATTAAACAATCGCCGCGTTCTTGATTAATATCACTTGTGACTCCGAGGGGGGGGGGTGAGTTCCAGAGGAAAGACTTTGAGGACCTACTAGAGAGGGATTCCAGATCTCCTCTCCTGCGTGAAGGTAGATGAATGAACATCCTGGATCTCTTTAAACAGAGCCTCTGAGCTCCTATTGGGTGATCCTTTTACTTTTCTGAAGACGGACCGCGACGTCTTCATTCTGTACTGAGACCAAACGCTGTCAGCACATTACCTTTAAACAGAGAATTTCCAGAATACATATCATAAAATAATATATCATATATATATAACAGTATACAATATATATATATATATAAATATATATATATACCGTATAATACTTTTATACTGCATTACAAGTATACACCTGGATATTATGATTGTTCGATACAGTATGAAACAAGAAATAGTTTTTGATTAATAATAATTAATATAATTAATAATTAATATTATTAATACCTTGCTTGCCTGTCCTTAATGCATGCACCTTGTTGGGTTAAAATACTATATATTGGGTGAATTCATACTGAACAGAAGAGTTTGGATTCAGCATGTTCCAACTTTGGAGTTATTCTACTGCTGAGCTATTATAGCGCAGAATACAGGCTCAAGGTAAATATTTAATAAATAAATAAATATATATACTATATATTTTATTATTTATTTATTTATTTTGGCAAAATAGGTTAGAAATCCCATTTTAGGAGCCATGGCTATTAGGGTTCATCATGATCCTGATCATAGCCATGGAGACTGTAGAGCACTTGGTCTACAGGCTTAAGGTGCGGAGATATAGATTGCAAGCTCTCCGGACCAGCTCAGGGAACAGTCACATCGCAGCGCGCCGCAAAACAATCCACTCCGGGGCCGACGGCCGTTGAAGAACGTCTCTTGTATCTCTTTTTCGCGTCGGACCCGCAGCCTCAGCCGAGAAGAGCGCGCATTAATGCTTTTCCTCCATGCATATTCAAAAGGTTACATACAAGCAGGTTTTTTTTTTTCCTCCCCTGTCTCTTTCTCCTTTCAGCGTCTGAACCTGCGCGAAATCTCTGTCACTTCGAAAAAAAGAAAAAAAAGGGAAATTGAGCATTTAGACCCAATAAGCCTGATTGCGAAAAACGCATGCAAATTTGGTTTTGATTTATCTCTTTTGCACTTTTTTTCCATTTGAATTGATCCGGCATTCATTTCGCCAGGCGGCTGCACGAGGCTGCAGATGTTGCCCCGTGTTTAATAAATCAATGAGACAGATCTAAATGAATCACTTCAGATAGATTCTGCGCTCGGTTTGATGTCTGCGTGTAATTCCCAGCTTGTTATTCTGACAGATGCGTTAACGCCGGGGACTCTTTACACAGGCGGCCGCGTTTAAAGTGCGGCGTCCATTTTTTTTACATTTTTTTCTTCCCTGTAAATAAATAAATCCGTTGGGTTTGGGTTTTTCGGAAACGAACCCGCTTTCGGATAGAATCTGGGTGTTAAAATAAATAAATAAATGAGGGAGAAGGGAACAAAAAAGGTGATTTCATAAGGAGCACCGACTGTCAACTTTTTGTATCGAACGAGTAATTATTTCGAGAAAAAAAAAAAAAAAAGGGAGGAAATCGATGGGAAATAGCGAGTTTGGTGAAGCATTTTTCATATTTACAGTTGATTGTAATGGAAATGACAGAAGCAGATAATGAATGATTAGAGACGACGGGAAATGTCACGTATCAATCTACTGGGGTCTCCGGTAACGAGCGCCCGCCGCGTGCTGGGGCATTCCGCCATCTTGGAATTTTTGGGATATGTCGGTGACATACGCAGTCATGCTTTCCAAGTGTTAGGTATTTTATCCGAAAAAAAAAATTCTAAGTTTGGTCCAGTTTCTCGGGTTTTATCATCAGGATGCAGAAGGGATTGGTAATTAAAGGGTTAATGATCCACGACACATTATATCTTCTTTACAGGGGCTAAGCTAGTTCTTCGAATTTTTTTTTTTATGCATATAGCGCCATCATATTCCGCGGCGCTGTACAATGGGTAAACAGGACATGACAAGTAGTGCATCACATAACAAGCTGGACTTACAGAGACAAAACGCCACGAGGGCCCTCGCTAGAAGAGCCTACAATCCGGCTCATGTAGATTTTTTTGGTGAAAAAACCTAAGTTTTGGTACACAAACTGAGCACATGATGTATTTGTAGAGTTTAACCGGAAGACATAGACGAGGACCTATAAGGATATTCTCAGCTGATAATGAGCTTGTCTTACGGAACCCGCCGACTAAATTCATTTTAAGTCTGAAAACTCCTGTTTGTTGAAAGGTTCTATTGCCGGCCTTATTGAGATAAAAAGGAACAAGTTGTGGTATAGAGGGAGCTGTACATGCGCTATATACGGTGACTGAGATCAGCGGCCAGCGATCTTGAGCGTTTCCGCGACTGGCGGCCGGCGTGCTGTGCCATGCCTGCCCACGTGCATCGGAGGAGATCCTGAAAACACACTTATATATATATTTTTTTTTAATGGGATAAAATACACCAATAATTGTTTCAGGACTTTCCTGAGCGATTATGATTAGTACAGCATTGGTGGGGTTAAACCGTTGATCGTTCCCATCAAATCTAATGGAGCTGTGGATAAGATTTTAAGCGCTTTAAAGGGGTTGTTAAACCCTTTGGGTGGCCATGAGTGTTCTTAATCATCGTTGGGTTAATCAGGTGTATTTTTTTCCCATACCCCTTGTGTTGTAGATCTCAGCGGGATGGACATCTTCCTCTTCCTTAGTCTTCCTGAAGTTTCATTATTTTTACTCTATGTCTGACAAATATAGCCTTAAATAGTCTATTAGCGTATGTAAGCATTCTACATTATTTTCTTTTTTTACAGAAAAAAGAGAGAGAGAGAGAGAGAAAGGGGGAAATGCTATTTAACCCTTTAGGTGCCAGATGTCTGCACAACGCATTTGTGCAACCCCTTTGGCATCCAGTGTGTTAAATTGTCATTTTGGACTTTTATTTTCATTTTGCGTTATATGTCATATTGGACATTTTTATTCAATAGATTATTTTTAAAAGTTTTTTTTTTTTAATTTATTACACAGAACCCACCCCCCCCTTTATATTAATTTTGTTGCGTTAACATTTATAAATGAACGTATACTGTATAAAAATAGTTGGGAATCGTAAAAAGAACATCGGTTTCCGTATAGAAGAGACTGTAATTCTGCCAGCTGCTACCAACCACATTTACCGGATGAACGATCGTGGCGTATTAATTTGCAGATTATAAGAGAGATTTATTTTGCTGATTTTTATCATTATCTTATCTCACGGACACCAGAGCTTCTCGGACTGCAGGTCCTGGACCCCCACCCCCCCGACGGCATTTCTGGATTTCTGTACTCCACCGGTCATTAATGAGTTAAAGCTTAGCAGCCGTATAAAAGATAGAAATAAAAATACCAAAAAATACAAAAAAAAACACCACTTTCCATTAATCAATGACGCCTATAAACATCCAGCTTATTGTAAAAAGGGATCAGACGTCTTTAAGGTTATTAAAGAGCTTTGGGGATGTTTTTTTTTTGTTACCAATAAGTATTTTCACGGCTCCTTTACGCTTCTTACATGGCGGCTGGAGCTGGATTTCCCCTCTGAGGCTCTGGGCTGGAATCGGCGCATTAGCTAATGAAGCCATTTGACTGCTAGAGGACCTCTCTGGCCGTTAAAGGGTTAACTGCATTGACATTTACTATAGGGGGAATCAGCCCTGTGTGCAAGTGTCTCGCTCGCTAAGCAGCGTCATCGTAAAATCTTTTTTTTTTTGTAGCGAATGAAATTTCTTAAATTATGTCTGTTTAAGCAGGGATTCTGCCGCCTTAAGTCTCGGGGGGGAGTGGGGGAGGGGTAGGGTGATATATGAGTGTCCCAACTTGAAATCCCTGCTTGAAGACAGGTGGATGTTGGAATATCTTTACCTTTCGTTTGGCTCACTTTAATAGACTTCCGCACTTATAGGAGGTGATATATAAAGGCGATATACTTCATATTATCAGATATTTCCCCAGATTTTAGCCAGCTTTTTCAAAGTCTCCTAAATAATATTAAAACAGTAACAGTAACGCCAAGAACTGAAAAGAATCTAGAATTACGAATTTTAAGTAGAACCCAATTGATTTAACTCTTTCCTTGATTCCAAAATGAGTATCTCTGGCTAATAAATTCTATTATCTATCCTACCTTAACCCCCCTCTTTTCAGAATCAATATCCAAACCGTTTGCCACCTTGTCGCTTTGCTGTTATTACGCTTCGGAGCGGGTTTAACTCCTTAAACTGGGCGGCGCGCAGCGAAGGGTTAACCCGGGCATGTGCGCTAAGCTCTCTGCGGCGTCTCTCAATCCGATCGCGTTTCAGGTGACTCATATCAGATATCCGCTCGGAGGCTACATGTGGGTTATCTGCCTCATGTGTGACAGGCGGAGAAAGGAAAAGTCATATTGATTTGTCTCCGGATTAAAGTTTGAAATCGGCGGCCGCCCGAACGCGAGGGCTCCTCGTTTTATGATTTTCTCAGCTTGCCATTGATCTCGGCTTTTTATCGCATTCATTATTTATTAAAAGAATTTGCAAGCTAAACATAACGTTAAGCTAGTTTGCACACGGGGACCGCACTTAGGAAATTGAATGGAAATTGCATTAGAGGTGAACATCTGTGCTGTTTTTTCCACTCCTCTGTTTATGAGCCGGTATAAAAGTTGCGTCGGATTAACAGGAGCGCCGTGAAATATTACGCCATACGGTATGTGAAAGGGGGCGATCCTAATGCCTGCGACTGTATACGGCGCGTCCTTAATGCTTTGTACACAAATACAGGTTATGCAGCTAGCTTGAAAATGTATGGGAGTGAGAGGGGGATAGGGCAGGGAGTGAGATAGGGCAAGGAGTGAGATAGGGCAAGGGAGTAAGAGGGGGATAAGACAGGGAGGGGACAAAACAAGGAGTGGGACGGGTATAAGACAGGGAGTGGGTGGGGGATAATAGGGACAAAACAGGGAGTGGGAGGGGACAGCACAGGCAGTGAGATGGGGCAGAGAGTGGGATATGGAAGGGATTGGGAGGGGGATAGGGCAAGGAGTGAAATATGGCAGGGAGGGACAGAGGGATAGGGCAAGGGATGGGATAGGGCAAGGAGTGGGAGGTGTATAAGGCTGGGAGTAGGAGGGGTGATGGCAGGGAGTGGGAGGTATATAAGGCTGGGAGTAGGAGGGGTGATGGGAGGGAGTGGGAGGTATATAAGACGGGGAGTGGGTGGCGGACAGCTCCCCATACTCACCAGATCTGCCGCTCCAGCGCTATGGCTCTGTGATCATAAAAACGTGCGGCCGTGCTTACGTCATTTGGCGGTTGCTGGCCTTAAAGTGCCGGTGTGCCTTGGGACCCCCAGTCCGGCCCTGGAGACCCTTACGCCACAGAATCGACTTCATTACGGGGGAGTATATCCAGTGTCCGGCATCTGCCGGTGATGAAATGTTTAGCTGTTTGATAGCAGTAGAAGAAGTTTGGATATTGCCAATGAGACGCCATTATGTTCAAACAGTTTATGGCCAATTGGAAATTTGATTAACGGCGATAATGGCTGGTAATTGGGTTTTAAACATGGACATAATCCCTCAAACTGGCTATCGCATTCCAGCTGTCCCTGCCACCCCATGCAAAGTGTTATAAAATAATCGTTATGCGAATTAAGTAAAAGATCTCGGGCCTGCAGTAAAGGGACCTGATGCCCCCCATAAAAAAATGGATGCCCCGGTCACCAAAATCTATGGTATATAAGGGGGGTTTATTCATTAAACAGCAATTTTTAAGTTTCTCTCCCGATCCAAATACGTAAAAATGCTGCATATGTTCTATTTCCTAGAGAACGCTGTCCGATAAAGCGAAATAATAATTAAAACGCGGTATAGCGGCTTCTTCCTTGGCAGCGGACCGCTGTTTTGTGAATTTAATTGTGTGTGTGCTCAGAAATATCCTTCCTATGTTAACCTCCGTTTATCGCGCGGCGTATTGTCACACCGAGCGCAGCTGGCCAGCCTGCCAACGAAGCAGCGGCAGAATGCGCTGAAAAGGTTAAACGCGATGCATTAACATAATAGGGGTTATGCATAATTTTGCTTTCGCTGAACAACAAACAAGTTGTGGCTTGCCCTCGGAATCAATGGAGTTGTAAAGACGGCTGGAAACAATTCCTTATGTATTTTCGTTGGTGGCTTGTATATGTGCCAACATCTGCTGGGCTACATGACTGGTGGCCCGGCTTGTGTGACCGGCAATGTATTCTGGCCTTGGCCTTGGGGAATAGGACTAGTAGTCAGCAGTCCCTCCCTACAAAACCAGGGGGTGCCCTCTGATCGCCCCAACTGGCCCATTTAAACTATCGAGCCCCCATGGACTGGTTTAACTGAGCATCATGGGACGTCAGGATATGACATCATATCCCGGTACGACGCATTGAGGACAGTGGCGGTATAGGGGACAGCTAGGGGCCAAGATGACGTATGACATCACATCTTCTGCCACGTAAAATGCTGGTCCTGCCTTTTTTTGCGCAAATGCAGCGGTTTTCTTCGGGTGAAAATGTCGAAACCCGTCCAAAATTTCTGCCTTTTTTGGGGAATAGGGGCAGGAAGACAAAAGAAGAGCTTTTGGGACTGTCTTGCCTCAATCAAGTGTGTTGGTAACTATGCTGTTAGCGGACTGTTGTTACATGGAAACCCTCATCACCCACAGCTGGCGAAAGGGACAATAATTTAAGCTGATTTGGGGGGAAAAGCAATTTGAAATGAAAGGGTTAATGATACCAAAGGGATGTGATTGTAAAAGAAGACCTGTATTACATCATAACGAGCTGTCCTTTCATCTGACATTCAAGCCGTTTAGCCTACAAATGACTTAGTGGCAAAACTGCAATCCCAAAAGCAATATAATTCTAAGAGGAACGCGGCGTCGGAGCGGAGGAGATTTGTTAACAGGTATTTCTGTAATGGGATTCAGGGAAGCCGCGATCCAGGCAGAGCCGTACGGCTCCTAAATCAGGAGTTAGCCAAAGGCTATATAATTACTTTGCGGTAAATGCTAAATTCTAGAGTAATTATTTTTACATCATTTACAATAAGTATGGAATTTGTGCTTATCGCGCAGGCTCTAATAACATTATCCGTGGGCCGGTCTGTGTTTATAGCGTATTAATCACGAAGCCTTTTCAGCGTGCGCTGTCGGTTGCCGGTGAACGGCACGGCCTGTAAGGTGTCGGTTTAGGATCGGGAGGATTGCTTCCCCGTTACTTCTGGGTACTTCTGTATTACAATTGGCTTTAAGAGTGTGTGTTGTCCATACCTCCTAAGTGTCCTGATTTTCACAGGCCTGCTGTCCTGCCTAACTGCCCCACTGTCTCTAAGTGCCCCACATGTGCATGTAGGGGGATCATAGGCCGGTTTGGGATATCCTCGGATCCCCTGTGACCGGCCGGGGGGGGGAAAGGACAGACATGGCTCCCTCCCCAACCCTGCCCACTTCAATACCTGTTCCCACCTATTTAATCACCTGGCCACACCCTCACTGGCCACACCCCCAACACAGGTGTGTTGTTGGCCCTGTATCTAATGCAAGGGTGCATCAGATATATTGTATTTTTCTTTTTTTTAACCCCTTAAGGACAATGGGCGGTCCCTAAACCCATTGAAAACAATGCATTTTGAGACCGTACATGTACAGGCTTTGTCATTAAGGGGTTAAATCTGTTTATAAATAAAGTACCTTTCTACGGTGCAATTCCACAAAATTATGTTCTTTTGACCTACTAGACAACCATGTAAAGGTTTGTTAAAAAAAAAAAGAGAATGGATTTGTTTTAATTACCTAGAGGGACCCTCTGATTAAAGAAAGTCAATGGGGGAATGAGCAGGACCTCATTAGCATAAGCAGGACTTCATTATCATTGCCATAAAGCAGCAGATCAGTGTGGTGTTTGAGCAAGAAAAGTCACCCAAAACATCACATGACTGACAGCAACGGCGGCTTCTGAGTCTTCAGATAAAACAAGTTTATTGGAAAAGCATGAAACAAAGCCCTAGTTCTATCCATTACTGAATAAAACACTTTATTTAAAAACGCAAAGAAAAATAGATCATTTTTTTTTTCATGAGATTTTTTTGGTGAATAAATCCCTCTGGGCGTTACGGGGTTACTCTACACAATAGCCTTATTGCTCTGGCTGGGGTTTTAGTAAAACCATTTGTAATATTTCGCTGTGAAGTTACTTTCCCAATGCTATTAACCCTCTCACTGCCAGCTAGGGAACGGACTGCGAAACAGAGCCCTCCTGTAACCGAAAGATACGGATCTTAAAGCGGATAGCGCTGGTGTTGGGTGATCAGTGACTTGCGTACCGGTAAAGCGTTGGATACCAGAGAGCGGCCTCTGCTCCGGGCAAACTGCTGTGACCCTCGCGGCTAAACTTAAACTTTGATCAGCGAACACAACATGCCATTGGAACACAGGAGTGATGGGAGTGATAAAGGG
>VKOC01004505.1:0-42188 GCA_009364415.1 Spea multiplicata
TGTGGCAGAGCCTGCCCTGGGGTATGTATTTGGGTGGCAGAGCCTGCCCTGGGGTATGTGTTTGGGTGTCAGTGTGGCAGAGCCTGTCCTGATATGAGTTTGGTCATCTGTTTCCTGGCACTTTACTTGCTGTAGAGGGTTAAATAGAACTTTGTAATTTTTATTTATCCAGATTTTGTGGTCACTTCAGAGGACAAAACTTTCTAGGCCTAGAAATCAGTGAGAGGAAAAGTAAAGGTTTTGTGTTATTTACTCTTATTTCAGTCTGAATATATTATTAAAAGTTAGATGTTGCTTCAGAGTTTTTAAAACTCAGTTCTTGATTACAGTATACAGGACGCTCTTCCCCTTTGGTTTCACAGACCGAGTGGTACTCAGCGTAGTTATATGCAGCTGCATGCATTGTGTTATCTGTGATGAGGCGTTCATTTGTTCGTTTGGTGACGCAGCGCTAAGATGGTTGTGATGCATTAATGGCTAAAAGTTTTGTTGAAGTTTCCATTATGTCTAATCTCCTTAATTTATTTGGGCCTTTTTTGATTTCTGGGATTTTAATAATGTGATAAAAAAGAATGATTTATAGTTGTTTGGATGTCAAATAGTGTGTATAATTCTGTTGATCTGTATCTGCTATGTTTCCATACATTATTTATGTATAACTGCAAATACAGGTTTTTTTTATCTCATTCAGTTGCGTGTGCTGTTTCCATGTGTTGTTTATTTGATCTATACCTGAACTACAGGGTGTAAGTAAAAGAGCGGTATGGTTTAGTGAATGAGGGGACAAAGGGACTCTGGAGATGATTACAGGGGAGAGGACCTCTCAATGTCACGGTGCAGTCAGAAGGAGGGAACACTGCACTGACTCTCACAGTCTTCCCCTGATCTGTAGTCAGTGTGTCAAATATATTGGCAGCAGGGTCTAATATTAATATATATCGGAAGCTGGGGCTAATATTAATATATATTGGCTGCAGGGCCTATTATCAATAAATATTGGCTGCAGGGGCTAATATTTATATATATTGGCTGCAGGGACTAATAATATATATCGGCAGTAGGGGCTAATATTAATATATGTTGGCAGCAAGGTATAATTTTTATGTATATCGGCAGCAGGGTATAATATAAGTATGTATCCGCAGCAGGGGTTAATATTAATATATATCCGAAGCAGGGGTTAATATATATATATCAGAAGCAGGGTGTAATATTTCTATATATCTGCAGCAGGGTCTAATATTTATATATTAAAGAATGAAAAATAACTGTCACTTTAGCTGTTATTTTGAAATCATATTTTAATCAGTCTTTACTTCAAAGAGATAAATACATATTGTGTAGTTAAAAATGCACGTCTAACGTGTGTATGTATGTGTATATATATATATAGTGTATATGTACCGTTTTATAATTGGCCCCCCTACTTTGGTCCCTGGCCCCCCATGTGCCCCCCCTAAATATGAAAGCTGGAGACGCCACTGATCATGCACCAGAAACAAAGCCTGAGCGACCCTGAGAATGGTTATTGTCTTTCCATCGGTGGGCAGGATGGGGCGTCGGGGTGAAGAATGCGGTGGATTAAAAAGTTGCGATTCTGTATCAATGACAGTGATGCTGTGACAAGGACGTTGGTGACGCGCGAGGACGCATCTGAAAAAGGGGGTTAGAGAAGGGAAGCGTCGGTGCGGGGGGTGCAACGAGGAACCGACTTTTAACGCTACAGGTACGGTGCGAGGAGACAGGTGAACGGGGGCTTGTCGTGCACTTTGTAACTGTGAGTGAATGATTAGATACTCGGCATTCCTCCACTTAGCAAAGTGCATACATCTCACCGAAATACCCGCCAAGTGTCCCTCTTTAGGACCCAAGTCCCTGAACCCGCCTGCCTTCCCTGTTGGCCCTCTTTACTAGGAATCTTTGCTTAGTTCTGCAGCCCTAAAAGCCCCAATAATGTGTGTACAAACAGCAAGACATTAGGTTGTAAATTAAACTTCTTCTAAATGCCCCTCAGTTACACCGATAGCTACCAACAGGCCCGATGTACATCTGTCCTCACCGCCCCCTAATGTAAAGCTGCCGCTCTTTAGCCATATGACAGGTTGGCTTTTATTACCTTTCCTGCTTTTTGCACGTGGTTGACGTCTATTTGTTTTCGGATCCACTTTTCGAATCCGGTTCCTCATTGACTTACCGCATAAGGCAAAAAATATTGTCCTGGGGCATCAGCTGCCTCCTCCACCCCGCCTAGGTACTCCGCTGACTTGTATTCACCTTATTGCCCCTGCGTGGCAGACATGTGATCCACAACAGTTCTGTGTAACTGTTTGATCTATACATTCGCTACGGTATATGTATATATTCGAGACGTCGCTGTCCTTTTTCCATGGCGATTACACCTTAAATATTTAAGAAGCCGGAATTCATTGTTCAGGGTTTTCATGGTGTATATGTATGTATGTGTATATATATATATATTTATATAATGTGTGTGTGTGTATATATATATATAATGTGTGTGTGTGTGTTTATATATATATATATATAATGTGTGTGTGGTCCTCTTTGCCCCCCCAGCGCTGGAGCTGGATTTTGACCGTAAAATATTTGGGCAGCACCTGGTGAAGATGGTGGTGGTGAAAGGAGTGTCTGGGTTTATGAGGAATAAGAATCCCAAGAAGCCGCTCGTGCTTTCCTTCCACGGCTGGACCGGAACCGGAAAAAACTACGTCAGTCAGATCCTGGCCCGAAATATTTACCCCGAGGGGATGAGCAGCAAGTTCGTGCATCAGTTTGTAGCCACGCTTCATTTCCCCCACGCTCAGCTCCTCGACACGTACAAGGTAAAAATCACCTCTTTAATTAATTTGCTTTTTGGGGGACGAAGGATTTCTTACAACGCCAATTTTCTGTGGCAACCACTCCACCCGACTTCAGCAAGTAACCTGTCACCAACTTCCCCCAAGTGGCGGTGCCATCTCTGTGCCCCAAACGGCGCGCCGGTGCCATCTCTGTGCCCCAAACGGCGCACCCCAACAGTGCCATGTCTGTGCCCCATCATCAACACAAGGGGGCAGGAAATCATTTAGAATAATACTGGTTCTGCCACGGGCTGCCTCCAGTCTCAGCTTCCATGAGGCAGATGAAGCACAAGCTATACGTGGCCTTAACTAACGACTTACAGTTCTAGCGAATGCTGCGATGTGACCGCCCCCCCCCTGTGTTTACACCGCTACAGGACCAGCTGCAGACGTGGATCCGGGAGAACGTGACGGCCTGCGAACGCTCCATCTTTATATTTGACGAGGTGGATAAAATGCACCCCGAGCTGATCGATTCGATTAAACCCTTCCTGGATTATTACGACCACATCCAGGGGGTGTCCTACCGCAAAGCCATCTTCATCTTCCTCAGGTATGAAGGGCTGCGCTCTTGGAGAGCCAAAATGGGTTCTTTCTGCCGTCACTATCAATGTATTTACACCACTGTTCAACCGTTTGGGGGTCACTGATCTGTTTCCATGGAAAACAAGGACATTTCTGGCTGTAACATAATTACAAAAGGGTTTCTAACCATCAATTAGCCTTCTAAACTTAAACTTGGATCAGTGAACACAACGTGCCATTGGAACACAGGAGTGATGGGAGTGATAAAGGGCCATTGGAACACAGGAGTGATGGGAGTGATAAAGAGTGATGAGCGCATATGAAGAGATTCCATTACAACATTAACCCCGTCTGCGCTGGATTTCTGATCAATTTCATGTCATTTTAATGGACAAAATTTGCGTTTCTTTCAAAAACAAGGGCGTTTCCAAGTGACCCCAAACTTTTGAACAGTATTGTGTATTGCAATTAAACAAATACATTTTAAAAAAAAAATATTAACCAATACATTGATCTTTACAACTAAATCAATGAAACATTCCCCTTTTGAAGTTGTAATCAGCTTTTTAATTATTATTTTTTTTCTCTTGTGTGTATATCTCTTTTTTCTCTTGTGTGTATATCTCTCCTCTCTCTCCGTCCACCTTTTTTCAGTAACACGGGAGGGGAAATCATTTCGGAGCTGGCTCTGGATGTCTGGAAGGCAGGAAAGAACAGAGAAGACATCAGACTGTCCGACGTGGAGCATCGCCTGTCTCTGTCTGCCTTCAACAATAAGGACAGTGAGTATTAAGAGAACCCCAGCAGTCCGTCGAGACGCTCGGCTGTCTTTGGAGCAGCACTCAAATGGTTCGGGTCGCGGAGGGACAGTTTAATGTTCCGGGCAGACCCTCTAAGGAAGAATGCATGAGTAACCCTAACCCTCTTTGAGTACTTAATATGCATTCTTACAAAATAAAGCACTTACTTGACATATAAGTTGCAACCATGCTGCAAAAGCTGCCTTCTTTCCCATGATTCTTGCCACCGATTGGCTGCTTGAGCTGTCAATCAGTGACCGGGAAGTACGGCCATTGATAATAATTTAAAGGTCCCACGCAGCTGGCCCATGCATTAAAGTGCTGGATGGCTGGAGCGCCTCTCTAATAAAGGAGAACTTCTCACATTGGAGATGCTGCTTGGGTCAAAGGTTTCCTTTAGGAGATGGACAACCCCCCCCAGACGGCAATGTGCGGCTCACAGTGACCTCTTTTACTTTGCCACAGGTGGATTTTGGCACAGCAGTCTCATAGACAAGAACGTCATTGACTTCTTTGTGCCGTTCTTGCCTTTGGAGTTTCGGCACGTGAAGATGTGCGTTCGGCAAGAGCTCCGGGAGCGCGGCTACGAGGTGGACGAGGAGATCGTGGCCAACGTTGCAAAGGAGATGACTTATTACCCCAGGGAGGAGCAAGCTTATTCCGTAAAAGGCTGCAAAGTCGTCTCCACTAAACTGGATTATTATCTATGATCGATTAAAAAACTTTGCGGGGGGGGGGGTCCGATTAATTTTAACTTTTTTAAAGAAAAAAAACAAAAATGATGAGCAGCTGTGGTGTTTGGTGCCGGTCTGTGGAGTTGTCCTCACCGAAGTCTTTATGTTGGGACAATAAGGACATTGTCCGCCTGGCAATGAATTCCCGCGCTTCCGGTGGATTTCCGAAGCATTTCACGTGACTTTAAATAACCTGCCTGCCAGAATTTACACTTTAACCCCTTCACTGTTGGGAGGGGGACAAATTATATGAAGGCCGTCACGAAAATTTTGTATCTGATAATTGTGACTTATTTTGGTAAATGATGTATTTATAATGATGGACTTTGCGTGTCGTTCACTTCTATGGGGTTGTATCCACCAACTAATTGTTAGCTAACGGGGATAGCCCACAGGTCCTGGAAGGCATATGATGTCATAGATTGGTCAAGCCTCATAGGATGCTTATCTAAAAGTTGAAGAACTACCCCTAAGTGCCCGTTAATTTATCCGGGTCCAATAGTGGTGGCAATTAAAAATTTCCTTTGCTGCTCTCTTACTCCTGTGAATAATGCCTCCTCGATACCCCCGTATCCCGTTCTAGGATTCATAATCTTTGATTTCGGTGGGGTCACTCGCTGCGCACGTTAGGGGGTCTTGTTACTTTCCCCACAACACTCGCTAAGCCGGATGTCAGGAGATGTGTTCAGCCTCACGCATCTCATTCACACACCTCATTCACGCACCTCATTCATTATCTAGGGCATGGGCAAAGGGGCAAATGCATTTGGGGGGATTCTGCAAACTTTGTAAGTTTAAAGGGACCGCTTAGCTAAAGTGCGTGTAATAGTTGGAGCATCCCTTTAAAAATATGATTCTGGAGCAAAACTGGTATTTATCATAGCAACAAACAGCTTGTCTGTGCCGGCTGAACTATTCCATTATAAGGAATAGTTTTCAAGCTTTGCACCAGAAACAAAGAATCAAAAACACGTTTGTATACTTAACAGAGTGTTCAACAAATCACATCGCAAGACCCTGAGAATGGTTATTGTCTTTCCGTCGGTGGGCAGGATGGGGCGTCGGGGTGAAGAATGCGGTGGATTAAAAAGTTGCGATTCTGTATCAATGACAGCGATGCTGTGACAAGGACGTTGGTGACGCGCGAGGACGCATCTGAAAAGGGGGTTAGAGAAGGGAAGCGTCGGTGCGAGGCAGACGATGACTGGGAGCGAGGAGAACAGAAGGGTGGGGATGGTGCCGTGGGAGAGGGATCCGGATGATACCGTCGCGTCTCCGGCTCCGTACGGCGATAGAGCCGAGGCGGAGGAAAAACGGGAAAGGAACGTCTGCGCGGAGCTGGAGTTTATGAAGCTGGCTGAGTTGGTGCGACAGGACTCGGAAACTACAAGAGCAGAACCCAGGAGGAGCAGGTCCTGCCCACTGTAAGTGCAACCCCCCGATATATAAACAACCGGGGGGTTTGGGGAATTTACATGGAAAATAAAAAAAAAGTTTCTGTGTTGAAAACTTTGAGATGCCTCTGAATAAACGCATTTAGTGGATGGGGGCGGTTTAGCTGTAAGGGACCCATCATGATGTATCAGAGATCGAGGACGTTTTGCTGATGTCCGAGGATCTCACTCTTTAAGTAATGATGTCATTTGTATGATTCCGGCGTTTGTCGCAGGGTCTGCTGGAAGGATGAGGTTGGATCGGAGCTGGCGTACGGCGGTTCTGTGCTGGCGGGGAGTATCGTCCTGATCATCCTCTCACTGATCGTGTTCGTCTCTCTGCTGTCGCTCCGTGAGTTATATCCCCCTTTCATACGCTGCATATCCTCACATAATCCTTTTACTCGATCGTTTAGTAACATTTTTACTCTCTGTATAGTTAGGGAAAGCTCGCTGAATCCACTACTACTGCTGTTCCACTTACACGGATTATTAGCTGGACGCCATAGAATGTTAAGCAACTCAAACCTTTTATTATTTCATTTACGGTTACAGCCTATCAGTACCTGCTTTTTGGTCACATGACAATTAAGTGTTCCCACCAAAAGCTATGAATGACCCAAACATTTGTGATTTATGAATCATTTCTGGTAGAGCTTAGGGCACTCAATGATACTGGGAACGGGGGTTCTTATGCGGGTTTCTCCTGTCTCTCAGATCTGCAGGTGAACGTCAAGCTTAGCAGATATCAGGAGGAAAGGGATGAGCTGAGCTTTAATCGGAGCATCTTGATGGAGTTTCTAGAAGAGCAGGCCCTGAGCCTCCTCCTGCGAGCCAACCTGTCCTCCTTACTACAGAAGGCCCTGCAAGACCAGACGTTACCCCAACTTCTCCACCACCAAGCGAAGAACCTGCAGGAGATCAACATGCTGGAGCAGAAATACCAAGAGGTCCAGGAGAACTACACCGTCCTATGCAAGGAGTTCGAGACGCTGGTGGAAAATCACCTACTTGTCCCCCGAGAGAGCGTCCTGCTACAGAACTGCCAACCGAGGGAGTCAGGGGCCGCTGGTGAGCCCCATCATTGTCTCATATAGTGATATAAGGGTATAGGTGTCACAAAGGGCTATAGGCGAAGTGTCCATACAGGGTCCAGGCTACATGGAGTGCTTTGAGGGGAGTGGCTTCATGAGGGAGTGGCTAGCACAAGGGTGTGGCTAGCTATGCGAGGGGGTGTGCGTTTAGCTATGCGAGGGGAGGGCTAGGACCATTTAGTAATAAATGGGCTGGGGGTGGGAGGGGATTTAGACATGATGTGGGCGTGGCTAAAAGTCTGCACTTCACCTGGAGACTCCGGGGCACACCTGGAGACTTCCCACTTAAGATGACACCAGGGACCGCGGCAAGGCCCACGGAAGACATATAATGGGACATTTGGTGCAATTTCTCCCACAAAGCCAGCGGCTACCTACCCCTAGGCCGTATAGGACCGTATGTAACCCATTGTGTGCTGACATGATACCCCGCAGCTCCTACCTGTATCGGAATTACTAATCTTAGAGGTTTCGCACGCACTTCCCGTGTTTTGCAGGTAAGACCTGCCTTTATTGCCCCCCAGGGTGGCAGCTCTACGAGAAGTCCTGCTACCTGCTGTCTCCACATGCTCTCATCTGGCAGGAGAGCCTGCAATGGTGCCGGAGGCAAGGAGGTCACCTGGCTGTGATTAATAATGAAGACACGCAGGTAGGGGCAACCCGGAGGGCAAACAATCCGAAAATATACATTTTTACACGGCCCGTAAATGGAAAAAGATAGTTATTTACCCGCTGTACAGCGCTGTGGAATATGATGGCGCTATATAAATCAATACATAATAATAACCCTCTAGGTATTCAGTTTATATTGGTGACGCAGTATTGAGCCAATAAGAAATGAACATGCCGACAGCGCTCTTCTGTGATTGGCTGCACAGGGTTCTAATTTGGAATTCCCCATTATTTCCTGCGTGTTGGAGATGCCACGCACATGTTAGTATGTTAATGAGGAACCGATCATCAGCTTCACTTCTATACTCTATTTATAGTCCATCTGTTGGCAGATGAATGTGAGAGAAGGTGGTAGATAAGTGGAACAGCCTCCCTGTAGAAGCGGTAGAGGGTAATACAGCGAGGGGATTTAAACACGCATGGGATAGGCGCCTGGCTCCTGAATCTAAGACGAGACCAAAGACTGATTAGGTCTGCTGGTGGCTTCTGTGTTCCTAGCCTTCATTGTCCCCTTTCCGTTGCAGTATTTCATGCAGGGGTTTGTGAAGAGGACCTCCTGGATCGGATTGTCGGACCGGGATATAGAAGGAGACTGGCGCTGGGTAGATGGAACCCCCTACGATACGACCCCCAGGTGAGATACGAATTCAGGGGGTAGAACCTGCCTCTCAGGGGGGGCCGCTGACCGTCTTCCTCGTCCCCCCAGGTTTTGGATTTTGAAGCAGCCGACTAACACGGATAGTGAAGACTGCGTGACGGTGACCCCGGGCTCCGGCTGGAGCGACGAGATATGCTTCAAGTTATACAGCAGCGTCTGCGAGCGCAGAGCCCACCAGCTCCAGCGGAACGGCCACGTCCTCAGCAACTGACCTACAGAGGACGCGTCCCATCATCTCAGGACCTTCTGGCCTTCAGGAGGCAACGACCCTCGCCTGCGGACCGTCTCACTGGAAACATAATAAGCTTTTGTTGCATTTTTTCATTATGTTTTTCAGCATTTAACCCCTTGGCTGCTAAGCCCTTTCCCACCTGGGTGCTAAGCTGTTTTTCTGCATTTTGGTGCACCTTTCGTTTAAACGCGTTTAGAAGTACATTTCTTGGGAATAAACGATACAAACCATATATTGTTTTTTTCAGCACACCCAGCAGATTCCAAATATACCATTTTTATATGTGTATGTCTGATTAGGTTTGCAAAATAAAGCCAAAAATGGGAAAAAGGTGTATTTTTTCACTTCCCACTCAATAAAAACTAGATTGTAATTTTATTTTTCTAAACTCTAATATCAAAAACTGTGTTGCTAAATATTTGTAGTAGGTAACCGGTCTAAAATAAACAGACATTGAGAACAGTAGACTGTGTTTTTCTAATATTTTATTGCTAAAAGTTCAATTTACTAGACTATCACAAAAGACATCTTTAAATTTAATGTACGGGTGCCATCAATTAAACAGCTCTAGCTGCCCGGGATGTTAAAATATGCCAACAAAACTATATATTTTTAGAAACTACACCCCCAGCCGCAGCAAATGAGGTCTCACTTGTATTTGTATCACAAATCTGACTTGCACAAGAAAATAAGTGAATATCACACTAAAAATAAATTAAAAAAAATAAAATTAAAAGCGACAAGTTCATTTATGTCTTGCGCACTCCAGGTTTGTCCTAGAAACACATGCAGCCCCTCATTTGATGCGCCAAGGGGTGTAGTTTCTGCAAATGTATACTTTTTGTACCATAATTTAACTTCCCAGCTGCCTAGAGCTGTCTAATTGCAGGCATCACCCCTAAATGTTTTAAGACAATTTTTAACAAGATTCTCCAATCTGCCATATCTGAAGATAAAGTGGTCTAGACATCTGGGAAGTTAAATTAGGGTACATAAAGTACACATTTCAAGAAACTACACCCCTTGGAGCTTCAAATGAGGGGTTACATGTATTTCTAGGACAAAAGTTGAGTGCACAAATAATGATGGAATATGTCGCTTTGGCTAGAAAATGTTTTTTCTAATCATAGCGACATGTTCATTTGTGTCTTGCGCACTCCAGGTTTGTCCTAGAAACACATGCAGCCCCTCATTTGATGCGCCAAGGGGTGTAGTTTCTGCAAATGTGTACTTTTTGTGCCATAATTTAACTTCTTGCGCGAGCAGTAATGCCACATCAAGGCTTCAACCCTAATTACTGACCATTCACACACCTTTCATATCTCCATTCACTCGCAGAAGCACACACCATACTATCCGTACATTCACTCACAGAAGCACACACCATTCTTTCCCCTTACAATCCCAAAGAAATGATCGTAAAGGGAGAGAAAAAAATCACTTTTACAGCAAAAATAAGTTTTGCAGTAAAAATGCAAGGCGCTCCAGCGATGAGATGGTTACTCACGTACCTTACAGGCTAAGCGGCTGATTTTACTAATATTTAGAGGTCATCAGGATTTCAAAAATTTCTTCCCTTTACCATTGGCTAAATTTAACCCCATGATCAAAGGGATCATGGGGTTAAAATTTTGTATCGGCCATTTTTATAAAGGGAATCTGACTTTTCATAGCTATATGATCACTGTGGTAACATTGGCTACCACAGTGATCATTTAGCTAGAATACTTAAACTTTTTTTTTTAAAGTTAAGCTAGTTAATGTTTAAATAATTTAATTTGGGGGTCTCTGGGCAATTTTGATCTTTATTCATCTGCCTTTAGAGACCCCCAAATCATTTTTTTAACTTTTTTTTACATTTTAATTTTTTTAACTTAAAAGTTTTTATTATTTTTTCACAAGCATTATACCGTTGGAAAGGTGAGGCGATTACCTTTCCAACGGTATATGTTGGGGGTCTGTAGCTGCTCAGATGCCTGAGATACAGGCATCTAAGCAGCATGCCCCCATGCCGCTTTAACTGACAATTGTCAGTTGTAAATAAAGTTGCGCGGTGACGTCATCGCGTCACTACGCGCGACGTCACCGGCCGGATCGGGTGGTCCCAGCTATGCCCTTCAACATGAGGGGCAGATCGCCGGGATAGGTGGTGATGGGGGTCCACAGACCCCCATCAAGGTAAGATAGTGCTAGCGACAGCATGGTGCCGTCGTTAGCAGTCAAGAGGTTAAGTAAAAATTATTCTTCACTATTCTTTTTATATTTAATGGCAAATTCCCCCGGGGGGAGAAAAAAACAACAATCACACAATTTAGAGACGTTTTCTTTACACTGTGTTATAGAAACCAAGGTTTTCCTGCTGTACTCGTTGGTCTATCCCATTCCCTCACTGTATTACCCTCTACCACTTCTGCAGGGAGGTTGCTCCACGTATCTGCTACCCCTTCAGTAAAGTAAAGCTTCCTTCCATTCCGTGTAAAGCTCTGACCCTCCATTTGAACAGTAGTGTGTATTGCAATTAAACAAATGCATTTTTTTTAAAAAAAATATTAACCAATACATTGATCTTTACAACTAAATCAATGAAACTTTCCCCTTTTGAAGTTGTAATCAGCTTTTTAATTATTATTTTTTTTCTCTTGTGTGTATATCTCTTTTTTCTCTTGTGTGTATATCTCTCCTCTCTCTCCGTCCACCTTTTTTCAGTAACACGGGAGGGGAAATCATTTCGGAGCTGGCTCTGGATGTCTGGAAGGCAGGAAAGAACAGAGAAGACATCAGACTGTCCGACGTGGAGCATCGCCTGTCTCTGTCTGCCTTCAACAATAAGGACAGTGAGTATTAAGAGAGCCCCAGCAGTCCGTCGAGACGCTCGGCTGTCTTTGGACCGGCACTCAAATGGTTCGGGTCGCGGAGGGACAGTTTAATGTTCCGGGCAGACCCCCTAAGGAAGAATGCATGAGTAACCCTAACCCTCTTTGAGTACTTAATATGCATTCTTACAAAATAAAGCACTTACTTGACATATAAGTTGCAACCATGCTGCAAAAGCTGCCTTCTTTCCCGTGATTCTTGCCACCGATTGGCTGCTTGAGCTGTCAATCAGTGACCGGGCAGTACGGCCATCCATAAGAATTTAAAGGTCCCCACGCAGCTGGCCCATGCTGGAGCGCCTCTCTAATAAAGGAGAACTTCTCACATTGGAGATGCCGCTTGGGTCAAAGGTTTCCTTTAGGAGATGGATCAGACCCCCCCCCCCCCAGATGGCAATGTGCGGCATGAGAAGTGGTTTGTGTTCCAATGCATAGCTCGCAGTGACTTCTTTTACTTTGCCACAGGTGGATTTTGGCACAGCAGTCTCATAGACAAGAACGTCATTGACTTCTTTGTGCCGTTCTTGCCTTTGGAGTTTCGGCACGTGAAGATGTGCGTTCGGCAAGAGCTCCGGGAGCGCGGCTACGAGGTGGACGAGGAGATCGTGGCCAACGTTGCAAAGGAGATGACTTATTCACCCCAGGGAGGAGGCTAAGCTATGATCCGTAAAAGGCGCAATAGTCGTCTCACTAAACGGATTATTATCTGGATCTGACTTAAAAAAATAACTTGGCGGTGGGGAGGGGGGGTCCGATTAATTTTAACTTTTATAAAGAAAAAAAAACAAAAATGATGAGCAGCTGTGGTGTTTGGTGCCGGTCTGTGGAGTTGTCCTCACCGAAGCCTTTATGTTGGGACAATAAGGACATTGTCCATCTGGCAATGAATTCCCGCACTTCCGGTGGATTTCCGAAGCATTTCACGTGACTTTAAATAACCTGCCTGCCAGAATTTACACTTTAACCCCTTCACTGTTGGGAGGATGACAAATTATATGAAGGCCGTCACGAAAATTTTGTATCTGATAATTGTGACTTATTTTGGTAAATGATGTATTTATAATGATGGACTTTGCGTGTCGTTCGCTTCTATGGTTTGCTAACGGGGATAGCCCACAGGTCCTGGAAGGCATATGATGTCATAGACTGGTCAAGCCTCATAGGATGGTGATCTAAAAGTCGAAGAACTACCCCTAAGTGCCCGTTAATTTATCCGGGTCCAATAGTGGTGGCAATTAAGAATTTCCTATTGTCCTTAAGGGGCTTTGCTGCTTTCTTACTCCTGTCAATAATGCCTCCTCGATACCCCCGTATCCCGCTCTAGGATTCGTAATCTTTGAATTCGGTGGGGTCACTCGCTGCGCACGTTAGGGGGTCTTGTTACTTTCCCCACAACACTCGCTAAGCTGGATGTCAGGAGATGTGTTTAGCCTTGCATCTCATTCACACACCTCATTCACGCACCTCATTCATTATCTACAGCATGGGCAAAGGGGCAAATGCATTTGAGGGGATTCTGCAAACTTTGTAAGTTTAAAGGGACCGCTTAGCCAAAGTGCGTATAATGGTTGGAAAGTCCCTTTAAAAATATGATTCCGGAGCAAAACTAGTATTTATCATGCACCAGAAACAAAGCCTGAGCCTTCAACATATCACACCACAAGACCCTGAGAATGGTTACTGTCTTTCCGTCGGTGGGCAGGATGGGGCGTCGGGGTGAAGAATGCGGTGGATTAAAAAGTTGCGATTCTGTATCAATGACAGCGATGCTGTGACAAGGACGTTGGTGACACGCGAGGACGCATCTGAAAAAGGGGGTTAGAGAAGGGAAGCGTCGGTGCGGGGCAGACGATGGCAGGGAGCGAGAAGAACAGAAGGGTGGGGATGGTGCCGTGGGTGAGGGATCCGGATGATACCGTCGCGTCTCCGGCTCCGTGCGGCGATAGAGCCGAGCCGGAGGAAAGACGGGAAAGGAACGTCTGCGTGGAGCTGGAGTTCATGAAGCCGCCTGAGTTGGTGCGACAGGACTCGGAAAGTACAAGAGCAGAACCCAGGAGGAGCAGGTCCTGCCGACTGTAAGTGCAGCCCCCCCCGATATATAAACGACCGGGTTGTTTGTGTAAATCACTGGGGGGTTTGGGGAATTTACATGGAAAATAAAACTAGCCAGAAAAAAAAAAAAAGTTTATGTGTTGAAAACTTTGAGAGACGGTTTAACTGTAAGGGACCCATCAAGATATAGCAGTGATCGAGGACGTTTCGCTGATGTCAGAGGATCTCATGCTTTGATAAATGATGTCATTTGTATGATTCTGGCGTTTGTCGCAGGACCTGTTGGAAGGATGAGTCGGAGCCGGCGTACGGCCGTTCTGTGCTGGCGGGGAGTATCGTCCTGAACATCCTCTTACTGACCGCGAGTGTCTCTCTGCTGTCGCTCTGTGAGTTATATCCCCCTTTCATACGCTGCATATCCTCACATAATCCTTTTACTCGATCGTTTAGTAACGTTTTTACTCTCTGTATAGTTAGGGAAAGCTCGCTGAATCCACTACTACTGCTGTTCCACTTATACAGATTATTAGCTGGACGCCATAGAATGTTAAGCAACTCAAACCTTTTATTATTTCATTTACGGTTACAGCCTATCAGTACCTGCTTTTTTGGTCACATGACAATTGAGTGTTCCCACCAAAAGCTATGAATGACCCAAATATTTGTGATTTAAGAATCATTTCTGGTAGAGCTTAGGGCATTCAATGATACCGGGAATGGGGGTTCTTATGCGGGTTTCTCCTCTCAGATCTGCAGGTGAACGTCAAGCTTAGCAGATATCAGGAGGAAAGGGATGAGCTGAGCTTTAATCTGAGCCTCTTGATGGAGGTTCTAGAGGAAGAGCAGGACCTGAGACTCCTCCTGCAAGCCAACCTGTCCTCCTTACTACAGAACCACACGGCCCTGCGAGACCAGACGTTACCCCAACTTCTCCACCACCAAGCGAAGAACCTGCAGGAGATCAACATGCTGGAGCAGAAAGACCAAGAGGTCCAGGAGAACTACACCGTCCTATGCAAGGAGTTCGAGACGCTGGTGGAAAATCACCTACTTGTCCCCCGAGAGAGCGTCCTGCTACAGAACTGCCAACCGAGGGAGTCAGGGGCCGCTGGTGAGCCCCATCATTGTCTCATATAGTGATATAAGGGTATAGGTGTCACAAAGGGCTATAGGCGAAGTGTCCATACAGGGTCCAGGCTACATGGAGTGCTTTGAGGGGAGTGGCTTCATGAGGGAGTGGCTAGCACAAGGGTGTGGCTAGCTATGCGAGGGGGTGTGCGTTTAGCTATGCGAGGGGAGGGCTAGGACCATTTAGTAATAAATGGGCTGGGGGTGGGAGGGGATTTAGACATGATGTGGGCGTGGCTAAAAGTCTGCACTTCACCTGGAGACTCCGGGGCACACCTGGAGACTTCCCACTTAAGATGACACCAGGGACCGCGGCAAGGCCCACGGAAGACATATAATGGGACATTTGGTGCAATTTCTCCCACAAAGCCAGCGGCTACCTACCCCTAGGCCGTATAGGACCGTATGTAACCCATTGTGTGCTGACATGATACCCCGCAGCTCCTACCTGTATCGGAATTACTAATCTTAGAGGTTTCGCACGCACTTCCCGTGTTTTGCAGGTAAGACCTGCCTTTATTGCCCCCCAGGGTGGCAGCTCTACGAGAAGTCCTGCTACCTGCTGTCTCCACATGCTCTCATCTGGCAGGAGAGCCTGCAATGGTGCCGGAGGCAAGGAGGTCACCTGGCTGTGATTAATAATGAAGACACGCAGGTAGGGGCAACACGGAGGGCAAACAATCCGAAAATATACATTTTTATACGGCCTGTAAATGGAAAAGGATAGTTATGCACCCGCTGTACAGCGCTGTGGAATATGATGGCGCTATATAAATCAATACATAATAATAACCCTCTAGGTATTCAGTTTATATTGGTGACGCAGTATTGAGCCAATAAGAAATGAACATGCCGACAGCGCTCTTCTGTGATTGGCTGCACAGGGTTCTAATTTGGAATTCCCCATTATTTCCTGCGTGTTGGAGATGCCACGCACATGTTAGTATGTTAATGAGGAACCGATCATCAGCTTCACTTCTATACTCTATTTATAGTCCATCTGTTGGCAGATGAATGTGAGAGAAGGTGGTAGATAAGTGGAACAGCCTCCCTGTAGAAGCGGTAGAGGGTAATACAGCGAGGGGATTTAAACACGCATGGGATAGGCGCCTGGCTCCTGAATCTAAGACGAGACCAAAGACTGATTAGGTCTGCTGGTGGCTTCTGTGTTCCTAGCCTTCATTGTCCCCTTTCCGTTGCAGTATTTCATGCAGGGGTTTGTGAAGAGGACCTCCTGGATCGGATTGTCGGACCGGGATATAGAAGGAGACTGGCGCTGGGTAGATGGAACCCCCTACGATACGACCCCCAGGTGAGATACGAATTCAGGGGGTAGAACCTGCCTCTCAGGGGGGGCCGCTGACCGTCTTCCTCGTCCCCCCAGGTTTTGGATTTTGAAGCAGCCGACTAACACGGATAGTGAAGACTGCGTGACGGTGACCCCGGGCTCCGGCTGGAGCGACGAGATATGCTTCAAGTTATACAGCAGCGTCTGCGAGCGCAGAGCCCACCAGCTCCAGTGGAACGGCCACGTCCTCAGCAACTGACCTACAGAGGACGCGTCCCATCATCTCAGGACCTTCTGGCCTTCAGGAGGCAACGACCCTCGCCTGCGGACCGTCTCACTGGAAACATAATAAGCTTTTGTTGCATTTTTTCATTATGTTTTTCAGCATTTAACCCCTTGGCTGCTAAGCCCTTTCCCACCTGGGTGCTAAGCTGTTTTTCTGCATTTAAGTAAAAATTATTCTTCACTATTCTTTTTATATTTAATGGCAAATTCCCCCGGGGGAGGAAAAAACAACAATCACACAATTTAGAGACGTTTTCTTTACACTGTGTTATAGAAACCAAGGTTTTCCTGCTGTAGTCGTTGGTCTATCCCATTCCCTCACTGTATTACCCTCTACCACTTCTGCAGGGAGGTTGCTCCACGTATCTGCTACCCCTTCAGTAAAGTAAAAGCTCCTTCTATTCCGTGTAAAGCTCTGACCCTCCATTATCCTGGCCTTTCTCTTCCCGTTGAATTCCTTTAAGTGTCGCGTGCGGTTTTCTCTCACTTTCACTTTCATTTCCGATAAAATCAAAGAAATGAAAGGAATAAAGAACCCTCTGGAGCTTCTCCTGATTGGGTGATTCCCGGAGCGTGCCATTCGTTTTTAGGGGTGTCAGGTGGATTTTGGGATGCCCCATTAGTGTTTAGGGGTGTCCGGTGGGTTGTTGGGGTGCCCCATTAGTGTTAAGGGGAGTCGGGTGGATTTCAGGGTGCCCCATTAGTGTTTAGGGGGGTCCGGTGGATTTCGGGATGCCCCATTAGTGTTTAGGGGTGTCAGATCTGCTTAAGGCTTTATAAGAGCTACAGGTAGTGACAGGGACCATAACAGCTATTGTGCGCAGGCGCGGAGTATCCGGCGGCAGAGGGTGCGCACACAGTCGGGGAGCGGTGCGGATCGCTATGGCTGCGTTATGTGGTGTGCGGGTCGGGCAGCTCCTGGGGCTGCTGGCGCTGCTCTTCGGGCCGGTGAAGGCTCTGGAGCCCATTAGCGTAGGAATCGCCATAGCGGCGGCGTCGGCTCTGACCGGCTACCTCAGCTCCCCGGACTTTTACTGCGGCCGCCTGGTGGAGTGCTGCCGTGACGGTCAGCCGCTCAACGCCACCGGTAAGTGGGGGAGATGGAGCCGGCGGCTGCGGGGGGCGCTTTAAACACCGGTGCGCTCCTTATGTGCACCTCCCAACTGACCTTATTTAACGGAAGCAGTCCTGCGATGGATCTTAAAGGGGTAACGTCCTCCATTGTTTCATTATTGGTATCTGAAACAACAACAACAAAACTTAAAAAAGTTTTAGTTTTCCCCAATAATGTTTTTAGGCAGCTGCACATCCGCCATTCAAACAATAGAATGGCTCGGTCTTAATCACACACTCATACACTCTGACTAATGAAAGTCTATGGAGGAGCGGACTTCGTTAGCATTGCCATAAATCGTCAGCTCAGTGTGGTGATTGAGCTGGGGAATGTCACCCAAGGTATCACATGACCAACAACAATGGTGGCTCCAGGGAATAAAATGACATTAGTTTATACAGGGCTGGGGTTTCCCTTCTGTCGCCTTCTGATGCCCTCTCTCGGGAGGTTTGCTGGGTATGAGGGTATCACAGGACTAGGGATTCAAATCGGCCCCGGCACTTCAAGGGCCCCTGTCTGATAAATGGCACACGTGCTGCTTACACGCATCGCTGTATATAATATACATGCGCGGTGTGCCTGTCCCGTGTGTAGATCTGCGTTCCGTGTTTACATGTGCCGCTGTCATGCGGTTTGTTGGAATTTGATGTTTTTCGGGGTAAATGTTTGTTTTTTTCGTGCCTGCTGATTGGTTGCCGTCGCGTCTCTCTGTCTCGTAGCTCTGGAGGCCGATCTCCGCGACAAGCTGTTTGGGCAGCACTTGGCTCACAAAACCATCTCGCGGGCGCTGAATGGATTCATGGGCAACCCCAGCCCCAAGAAGCCCCTCGTGCTGTCTTTGCACGGCTGGACCGGCACGGGCAAGAACTTTGTCAGCAAGATAATCGCCGAAAACGTGCATAACCTGGGCATGAAGAGTAAGTTCGTCCATCTCTTTGTGACGACGGCCCATTTCCCGCACGACAACCAGATCCGGTTATATAAGGTGACTTTTACTTGGCGTCCATGGCTACCGGCAGCCGTTCTGCTGTGGCCAGGAATGTTTAATTGCGTTATTATGGGAAATATATATGAACAGAACAATCGATATGTTTAGTCGTTAAAGGGATGCTCCAGCCTTCACATGCATATTACAATTTGTGCTGCCCCTCTTGCAAATGCCCGGGGGTCCGCAGAATCTCTCCGTACGCACTTGCCCCCTCTCCCCCCCCCCGGGTATTTCCCAGTAGGAGATGTCTTCTCCACCATGTGCGCTCCAGCTTTGGGTTGATGGAAGCTCCGAGGAGGACATGGTGGACATTGTCTCATGGAGCTCACTGGGAGCCTGCCACTGATTGGCTGATTTGAGCAGCCAGTCAGTGGTGAGAATTGGCGGGGCGCAGAGGAGATCGAGCTGCAGCCAATCAGTGGCAACCGAGTACTCTCATTGTGCTGGAGGATCTTTATTCTTTAGTATGCATTCTTCTTTGGTGCGGCTGCCCAGGACATTAAACTGTCCCTATAACCCTCTATAAGAAGGCATTAATCTTTATCTTGCGGTGACGATGGCCGTTTGTGCTCTGATGTCATAGAATAACAAACTCTCGATCTCCGCCGTAGGACCAGCTGCACTCGTGGATTAAAGGCAACGTCACAAACTGTCCGCGCTCCGTGTTTATATTCGACGAGATGGACAAGATGCACCCTGAGCTCCTCGATGCCATCAAGCCCTTTCTGGACTACTATGAATCGCTGGACGGCGTGTCGTATCGCAAGGCCGTCTTCCTTTTCCTGAGGTGAGGTCCGTGTACCGCGCCGAGCGCTGCCGCCCTGGGGCCGGAGGTGCAAAACTCCCTTTTGAACTCAATGGGGGGGTTGAATGTTTGGCAATCAAGAGGTGTGTGTGTGTGTGAAACCCATGCTCGCAATTGGGCCACCAGCCTCCAAAGCCGGCAGGGACCCAGGCCCAGGTAGCAGACCGCTAAGGCAAACCATGCGGTCCGTGACCAATCAGGGAGACCCAGGGCCCCCCTGATTACATGGCCCCCCATATGTGGGTACTGCTTGTACCCCTACTGATGGTGGCCCTTTTATTCACTGAACACCCCCCCCCCAATCTTGATCTATTCAACCTGCTGAACTCCTCTGCACTTAAACCTTACTGAATAGCCTCACTGCTTATGCTGATTCTATTATCTGTGTATTGCTTGTATCTGTGGCTTATGCTGTAAAGAGCGAGTGACGTAGCAGATGTATAGATCAAACGTCTTGTCTTTTCAGTAATGCAGGGGGAGATCTGATAACGCGTCAGACGCTGGACTTCTGGAAAGCGGGAAAGAGTAGAGAAGATCTGCAGCTGAAAGACTTCGAGAACGTGCTTTCCATCGGCATGTTTAACAACATCAACAGTAAGTGTGATTTCTGGCAGCGTTACATGATGCTTGTGAGGGCCCAACACGTTCGGATACATTGCCTGTCCAAACTGCTGTCCTGAGAAGACATCTTGCCCCATACCTGGGTTGTTTGTCTATTGGAACAGAGAGAGAGGCAGTGAAGCCGCGGTTAGGTTAATATCATTGCTTAGAGAATTTTAAGTAGTTTGGGCGGAAGAAATTCTTTATTATTTGATCTCCGCCACTTATAGACGATAACCTAGGTTCTGAGAAGTCTGAGCGCCTAATCGGAGCAGAGATTAACCCAATCCAGAAAATCAATACAAAAAGGGGCAGAGTTGTCCGAATCATGAATAGGTGCAGCTAAAGAGCAGCGTGTATATCCATGCCTCCTATCCCTCCAACTCTAGTCGCGCCCCAGCATGGGTTGTCCACTTGGGACTCCTGAAGAGTTGCGCTATGCACACGTTGGTTGCCCAGTGGCCTCCATGTTGCCCAATGGTCTGATACATCCTAAGTAGCGCACGTGAATCTGGCTATGCTGTTAAGATGTCTTTCGGCTTCAGCGCTTGCTGTAAACCGACACCTTCTCGTAAGGGGATCTCCTGACGGTCACTCCGCACGTAGGTCCAAGTTGAGTCTCGGAAAATTTTGAATCTGATTCGGTTCGCTGGAATTGTCTCTTCTGACCTCCTTCTGTGTCTCCTTCCATTCCCAGGTGGATTTTGGCACAGCAGCCTGATCGATAAGAACCTGATTGACTTCTTCGTCCCGTTTTTGCCTCTGGAGTTGAAGCACGTGAAGATGTGCGTTCTCGCAGAAATGAAGGAGCGCGGCTTTGTCCCCGGCGAAGACGTGGCCGTGAGAGTGGCGAACGAGATGACTTATTACCCCAAAGACTTAAATCTGTTCTCCGATAAAGGCTGCAAGACGGTGCCTGTCAAGCTGGACTTCTACCTCTAACCTCATGTGGCGCAAACCCTCAGCCGAAAGGATCATTCTGGAGGGGGGGCTCATACTGAGTGCCTAATTTGGGTTGTTTTTTATGTGCCATTATTGTCCCAAACATTTTGCAGATGCCAAACTAAACAGTTTAAATATTAACTTACAAGTAATTTAATACTTTAACCCCTTCAATTCCAGCACAGACTCCTAACCTTCTGGTTTGTGTAACAAGGAAGATGATTCCAGAATGTGTTCCTGGAGAAAGTCGATTTGCGTTTAATTGCTGCATTACAATTGCTGTATATTTTTATATGTGTAAAAAATTTAAAGTTTTAAGCAATTTTTTTTAACATCGAATGTATTTTTGTAATTTAAACTTTGAAATCAGGTCCCCTTTCTTTTTTTTTCCTGTGTAAATAATAATAAAGAACAGTTATATGGTAGAACCCTTATTCTTGAATGTGTTACCTGGTATTACAGTCTCCGGGAGATGAGGAGGGAAAGCGGTCCCTGCTGGAGAATTCGGCGTTCTGACGGAAGGCAGCGAGTCTTACGTGGCTTAATAACTGAGTATTCGTTGTTTGTAAGGGTAAAAATCTGTTGGCGTAGTAATATAAGCTCTGGGAGATCTTTAGTTCCCTGTTCAGTTGGCGATATCCTCATTGCCCCCCCATGCTTTTATGGAAAGGGGTTGTTATGCTTTATGACCACTAGGTGGCAGCACAACCAAAAATATAACTTTAGTCCAAAAAAATTGCGTTCTCCTGGCAGGTGTCTTACTGATAACTGAATAGCAAACCTCTATTTTATTATCTGAGATTGTTTAGAGAGCTCCGCATGTGTATATAATACAGAAATGTTTGCATAGCCTAGCGTGAAATACATCGGAATTCCTCCAGAAATGGGTGGACCGGTCCTGTAATCCCCAACCTCAAGGTATTTAAATAATATTTATGTTAAAAACATGTTTGAATTATACCAGAAGTTAAATCTAGCCTCGGACATCTTAGAGATGAGGCCGTATGTCCAACCACCTTGCGATGTATTAAAGCAGAATGCTGGGATATGACATCATATTGCGCTGCTCTCATTCACTGCATCACAAAGTGGTCAAGCACTTAATTGGTTTTACAAAGGGGGCGCTGTCCCATGAGGGGTAAACGCCATGCGAAACGGTTCAGCACGGAGTGTATACTAAGCGTTTTCCACTGAATTTTGTTTATGTTATGGGGTCAAAAAGAAATGATGCTTTTTTTCCTTAGTCGTTCCTGTGAGATAGACGTTTTTACAGCCGTACGTTCTTCCAGAAAGGCGTAGGCTGTGGTCCAACTCCGGGTGCCTTGTACGGAAATATTCTACAAACATCTCGTCCGAACAAGAAACGCTGCATTCTGTGAGATGGTTCTAATGACTTTTTTTTCTTCTAGAGGTCAGTAAAGCAAACTGCGGGGGTTAATTCATAAAAAAAAATGTAAAAACACCGCTCACTTACTGGCCCGAGGGCTTCCCTGTAACGCCAGGCAGGCAGCGGAGCAGCGATGTCCCCCTGAAGCCCCCCGCTGTGCCCAATGGGTCGGTTACATGGAGCCCAACGAGGTTGGTGGCTGGGATCCCCCCAATGCAGTCTTCATGGAGCAGACCCTGGGCTAGACGGGGTATTAGCGGACGGGCTCTTGAAGCCCATGGTGCATCTAGCGAAGGGTACCTGCCCTTACTTTCGGGGCCCTGCAGGTTGCCGTGTGTATAATCCACTTTGAAGTTAATTTTTTTCCGGGTTTTATGAAGCTGGCAGACACTTAACGTCGCACGTTCAAGGTTAAAAGTAATTGTTTGCCTCTGAAAGTGGAGGAAACTACACCCAGACCCTTCCTTCCTCGCATGACTTTATTGCTCTCCCACCATTATGACGAAGGAACCTTAACCCTTTGATTTGCCAGAGCATCTAACGCTCCTTTGTTGGGGAAAGTATAAGCTTTTAGGACCTGAGAGATGAACTGACAACCGATAGTTCTAACTGCAAAGCGAGGAAGCTAGAGGTCCACATCGGGACCACCCATGTTTTTCTTATTGAGAACCCCTAAACATCTTAAACATGCACGGGGAGGATTCTGCCTCTTTTGTACACACTATGGGGTCAAACGAGGAAAGAGGGCTGTCTTTAAGTTGGCGCTTGGCCCCAAGATGTCTGACGGTGGCCCTGAGTTGGACCAACAGTGGTTTTACGTCCTGCAGAAATGTTACGAGATCTGAAGACAGTAATTCAGGGTTTTCTTAAGTAAACGAGTTTGGAAAGCATGACAAAAACCATATGAAAGATAGAAAATATTATTTGGAATGACTCATCGTGACCGACTTTCTTGGCCCGCTTGTTAACCTTTTACAAAATACAGATGGCCAGTCGGGATATAGGCATGCAGGGATGAGGTTTGTCACGGGAGTGGAACTGCAGCTTTAATTCGCCCCTGCTATTTCTGCTGGATGGGGCACTTCTCAGATAAGCAAATCCCAAGTACAGTATATGACCCCTTTTGTGCAGTTTTATTAAAAAAAGGCAAGGGCCGGTTACTTTGTTACAGGTGGAAATTGATATCGTGATCTTATCTTTACCAGAGGAGGTCAGAGGTCAGGGCGAGATGTAGGACAGGTACAATCAGTGTAACCGGCGGAGTGACATTTATCTTGCTGAAAGGTGAATAAGGGGCGAGAATGTAATTGGCCTCAAATGGATCCGTCAAAGCAATTTGTATTCAATCAGTGTCAGGTTATTTTATGTTCACGCCAAATGTTCCGGCAGCCAACGCGCTCAAATAATAGGTTTGTGTATCTGCCCTGCAGCTCTTCTGTCTTAGCGTGATTGATACTCCACGAATCCCGTGATAGTTATCCGCATGCGCGGGAGCACGTCTCCGGGCTTTGCTGCTCTTAAAAGTTTTTCATTTATTTTATTACTGGTACAGGACTCGAAACAGACAAGTCGTTCAAAAGTGATTCGTAGATGCCCCCTGTCCCGTTACCCAATATCCCAAAGGGTTCCTGGTCATCGGGTTATAGGGGAAACAATGGGTCGGTCTCTTACAGCTGAGTGATGACCTTCTAGAAAGGGGCATATTAGGTGGCATGTCCTTTGATGGCCGTCTAACCTCAACGTGGCTATCAGAAAGTAGCAAAACCCCCATGAAACAGTTTGGCCTCTCTGGGCTTCATCAGTGAAGACCAAGACGGTGCTGATGAGTCCTCTCAACTTAGTAGACGGCGATATTGCTGGGCTGTGGCCATGTTACAAAGTGTCCTCTAGCGATCACTGATTGCAACATCAATGATTTAGTTCCAGAAGTGTAAAAATGATACTTGGTGCTTTGTAGCGGTGTCGGCTTCTGAGGAAACTATAGCAGAAACGCAGCTTGCGCCTATAGAAAAGGGCATTTTTACGCGTCCAAAAAATGTAATCTAATATTTTTAGGGGCAGATACATAGATTATATGATTATTATTATAGATTATATTATACATAGATTATCTGAAATAACAGTCATCTGAAATATATTTATAAACATCTTTAATATGAAAAAAACCCAACCTTTGGGATGAGCTGGCGCATTCACGACGACACTATTTATATTAAAATACCTAATAAACGATGGCTGTTATTTTTGTAGAAGACGATATTCCTATTTTCTTTTGCCAGCATCAGTTTGTCTTTTTTCCCAGACATTGAGCAGCTGAGACCGATTCACATTCCTTTTTCATATACTAAATAAAAAGTCAACAAAGAGTTACTTTTAAGACTTTTGCAATAAAAAGAACGTTAACGTTTTTTTCAGAAAAAAAATGCTGCTCAAAGTAAGGAAGAGACTGCAGAGTCTTTTATTAGACCTCAATAAGGTAGGCTTTCTAAATCCTTTACGGTCTCTTTCATATTTGCCGTTCGGTTTGCCTTATTGCTTCAATATATACTAAACAGGCAGGGGAGGGATGGCACCTTCTGGCTCATGGACAGGTAAAGCCAAGTGGCCCCCATTGGCCCCTCCCCCCCAAGTTACGCATACACACCGATGCTAACCCACACTTACACACTCACATACACCATACTCTTTCTCACACACACGTGCACACCCTTACACACGCTAACACACAGTTATACATCCCTAATCACATACTCGCTTGTTACATTATTGCCATTTATTTCAATGACTCCAAGCACAATGCCAAAGCGACAATGGAGCGGACCAAGAACATAGAAGTTGAATGTTCTAGAGTGGCCCTAATCTCATGGGGGCATCGATACCCTCCAAAACAACAAAAAGTTTCAAGAGACCATGACTGGTACCTGAAGGTTTATCATCATCCCAGGAACATATAATGACCGAGATGTACCCAATATTCTATTATTGACCCCTTCCCTCTTTGGATTACTTTGGATCACACCTGGGAAAAACACTCCCAAATTTTTTTGGACCATACCATGTCAAAAAGTTCCCAGCAGAAATGCGCTAACCCAAGATCTGCTCTGGTTCCTGGTACACAATGGCTGCTTTGGCGGAGCCCCTATTCTTGGATACTTCACAGGACCCTTGTCATTTCTTACCAACTACGTGCTGTAGATCGCCACTTCTATATAGCAGAACCAGCATAGACCAAAGAGAAGGAGCTACATCTAGGAAATCAAAACTTGCCACGCTGCTCATGCATATAATACTTCATTATAAATTATTAGTATTAAAAATAATAATATCCATATTATATGTATATATATATATCCCTTTAGATTGTAAACTCATTTGATCATGGACCTCTTGATCTGTTGTCTCTGTAAGTGAAACTGTTATGTTATATACTACTTGTTTTGTCCCATCTACCCATTGCACAGCGCTTACGGAGCTATATAACAATATATATATATATATATTATATATATATATATATATATATATATATATATATATATTATATATATATATATATATATATATATATATATATATATTATATAATATATATAATATATATATATATTTATATATAATATATATATTTATATATATATATATAATATATAATATATAATATATATATATATATATATATATATATATAATATATATATATATATATATATATCCCACATTTGGACCATACCACATCTAACCTTCAAAAAAAAAACATCTAACCTTCAAAAAAAAAAAATGAAAAAATCAGGAAGCTATGTGTATGTGGTCATACATGAAATACACTGAAATGTCAAAATATTCAGTTTTATGTGGCCATCGCCCACAGCACTACTGGCCATTACAAAGCCCCGCCCACTTGCCATGGCCACTCCCCCCGGTTTGAGTTGAGTTGGGACTGAGCAGTCTTTGCAGAGCAGTCTTTGCAGCTGATCCCCGGCAGGCAGCATGGAAGATACGGTGTTCTCCTCCTATGCTTTCTATAGCACCCTCCTGATCCTGAAGATGTACATCCTGGCTGTCATAACCGGGCAGATCCGGCTGCGCAAGAAGGTAATTCTCAGAGAAAACATCTTATCCTTTCTGATTTTAAAAACATTCTTTTTTTTTGGAACACTGAGAAGTTGAAACATAGTTTCAGACACAGGAGGGAGAAGCTCATAAATCACTCCCTTAATCCCCAAAGGCTACAAACAGAAACTTGGAATATTAGAAGAAGAAGAAGAAAACATATGCAGGCAGGGGGGGGGGACTCGTGGGTGAACAAGGGGTTAACTCTTTAAAAAGAAAGGTATTCGGCTTATTCATTGTTCACTTTTTTTTCTTATTTTTATAGCTTATTTCACCAATTTAAAGCCCAGAGGGTATGGGAGTGTCAGAAAAAAAAAAAAAAAAAGGATGTGAGAAGGATTTCTGCAGTCCATTAAAGTGTAAAAGGGACACTAAGTGGCAGGGACATGGAAACATCTGCAGATTTAACCCTTCGGGGGACATAGTATTTATTTGTTTCTGTAAAGTTTTTTTTTAAAACGCATCCTTTTTTGTAGAAATGACTACCAAAAAAAAAAAATCCCAGGAATTTAAAAGTTCTCTGTGTACCAAACCAATTTTTTTGTATAAAAACACCTTTTTTGTCTACAAATGGTCCAGAAAGGGTTAAGGAAGTTTTTTTTAAAAAACATACATGGTCTTATGTGGCCAATGCATAGTGTGGGGGTCGGTGATATTATAAGCCACGTTTGGATATGTATTCCCTGGCCGGCTTGGTTGGCTGATATTGCTGGGAGTTATGTGGCGGCATTTATAAAGAGCTATGGGGAAGGTGTACCCTGTGGGGCAATCAGATGGAATAGTCCAGTGGTTTCCATGGTGACTGCCTTACGTTTTTTTGCTCTTTGTAAATATGGCCCATGGTCCGAGAACCCGTTCTCCACCTAGAGGCACGTAGCCTGGATGGGGTCTGGCTTGGCTCTCTCTGTCATAGGTTGCCGGCGGCTATTCCTGCACCGCGCATGCAATATATTTAGTAGGGGGCTATTCTTTAGAAGCAATAATTTCCATACCATTTCCAGACCTGGGGGGGGGCTTTATAACTGAACTAATAGCCCGTCATGAAGATTCTACTCTCCAAGTATAATTAAACCAAATGGCTCTAATACCCTCTGGAACCCTTGACTTGTCGTTATTGAAAGACGCTCTAAATGAAGTCACCTGCATTCAAGCAGGGATAACATACTAGGAGCAAACGCACCAATTAGGAATCTTGTATATGATCACAGCGGGGTTAGAATAGGAAAGGAGTCGGCTCCAGACTGTGTGACCCCGAGAATCTGCCCCCTTTACACTAAGATTGGGGCAAAAATCCAGGTAGTTCCCCAAAATGATCGTTTGCCATTTGAAAAGATAGATTTCAAGTCCTTTAAAATAGCAACTTTACCAAACTCCTGATGTTAACGGGACAGAGGGGTCCAGGGGACCTGTCATAGACAAACTGTACGGGAGACAGAGGTGTCACTCCGGGGACTTCTCATCACCCTAATCCCACCATTTCCCCTCCATGGTACATAGGCCGTGACCTGCTTTGATGAATACAGACAGGTATATATCGCGCTTTAACCGCTCTCGGCATCCTTCTCGCACTCTTACTCTGTTATTACATGCTGCGGATATAGGAGATGACAGGAGGGTTTATCCTGAAAGCTCCTGCTTGCACATTTTTAATGGTATCACCTGTTTTCAGGAATTAACCCGCCTCTCACATTATCTTTCATCTGCTAATCCCCTGGTATTAAGAATTAATCTTTTTTTTCTCGCACACCCACTCTCAGCATCTGTCTGCGAGCGGTCGCACGGCCGCCCCTGCGCCTCCGTTTCCATGTATTTATATGTGCAAAGACTTGTTGACATCAGAATATGTAGCCGTCCCAAGGCATGCGCGACAAACGTGAACCTGATCCGTCTCTTAAAGGCTAATTCTAAAAGTAGTCTTTACAAACAAAGCCCTAAGGACACAAAAGATTGAACTATTGATATACAGGATCGGCCATGAGAATAGAAAGTGACGGAGAAGTCGCCCACAGATATCCGCTCACAAAAGAAAAATATTAATCAATAGGACATGAATGAGTCCTGCACCGGTTACAGGAGAGGTATAACCACATTATAAATATACTAGTGTATATATTATATGTAGTGTGTGTATATATATATATATATATATATATATATAGGCACAATGTTGGACTTAAAGGTAAACAGGCAATGCAACAAAGTATCGGAAGAAGCAAGAGAGAGAGAGAAGAGATGGGAGAGAGACATTTAAATACATAAAGGGATGGGAGAGAACACGAAGGGAAGTCTATTTTAAAGGAGAAGAAATGTTCGATCAAGAAGTCATCATCTAGAGGATCAGAGGCTTAGATGGAATGTAAAGAAGTTTTACTTTACTGAGAGGGCGGTAGATAAGTGGAACAGACTCCCAGCAAAAGTGGTAAAGGATAATACGGCGAGGGGATTTGAACATGCATGGGATCTGCATATGGCTCCTGAATCCAAGACGAGACCAACGAGGTCTGAGTCTTTCCAGCAGGAGAAATGGGCGACTAGACATGCAGATTGTATGTTTGCGTGTTATAATATCTATGTATGGTAGTGTTGGCGACGCTTAAAATTTGCTCTTGCATTCCCTGACTCTTTTCCTGGGAATTTGATGAATCCCGGAATCCGTCTGCTGTTTAAAGGCCGCGTTAGCGTTGTTACTCACGGCACTTTACATTAAGCATGGAAAGAAAGGTCAGGCGTTTAGACGCTAAGAACGACACAACATATTATAAACACGCACTCGGCGAGATAACTACCCACTCCAGCCGGTCTGCCGCGCGATGACACACGCATCGTCCCGTAAATCCCCGTCTCTGGGTTTAATCAAAGCCGGGATAAAAGCTGCCACTTCCGTGGGGCGCGATGAGGATGACGGGAAGCAGATGCGTGGGACTCGGAAGGGAGGACAGCCGTCCCACGCACTCCACCGCCTCGCAGCACTCACCCTCAGCCCTAAATCTGTCATCCCTTAAATGAGGTTGGCGTCATTGAGTTCCTTGAGGTGCGCTACGGCATCTGCTGGGAGATCGAGCGTCTCCGTACCGCTTGGGTCAATGGGCTGGTTGGAGCCTACCTTCTTACCTATGATGGCCTGTGGCTAGCGGACTTGGTGGTCTCGCTATCTCGTGATGCGCGACCGTCGTACATGGATCGCTGGCATATGACATCATGTCCCAGCTAATGATACTTGGCTTCTGTGATGGCCAGTTATCCACTGGCTGAGCCTCATAGGAGTTCTCGGCAGATAGAAGGTTCCATGCCACCCAGCTGGGCAAACTGCTGGATCAGGAACTGGAGAGATGGGGAGAGGCGGCCCACACCCCGTTACACGCATATACCGCCTATACCGCCTATACCGCCTATACAAACAGGGCTTTTCAATGTTTGTTCTTACCCAGAGGCCTCGTTCCCGAGACTCAGTAAAAGGATTCCCTGTGTATGACCAGGCGTGTAAAAACATACAGTAACCTCTTTGTAAGGACACATAGCTTCTCACCGACATACATACACATACATACACACGCTTACACTGCCTGCATTCATTCCCTATTGGCTTTCCCAGGGGCTACCATCAGGAGCAGGTTCCCATGTATTGGGCCCAAGCAAGAAGGAGGCCCAGCCTCCCTGATCTGTCACAGGCCTCATCGTTGTCCCTTGTGACACGCTACCACAGGACCACCACAGCCTGCTACCTAGGACGGGACCTTGTGGGCTTTGGGGCCCAAGTGGCTCCTTTCTAGGGATTTGGGCACGGTGGTCTCCTTCTGGGAATCGGGGCCTAGGGGCCCCATAGCAGGCATAGGGATGGTAGCAGAAGGAGCATGGGGTGGGACAGAGGACATTTTTTTTACCAAGCTAGGAAATTGCATGAAATCACATTAAAAATGCCCTCCGCCAGACGTTTCCTGCCCCACTTGGTGCTGCCGGAGGATATATCTGCCTTGGAACTCCTTGTATGACACATTCTGAACAGAATGTTAATTAAAGCCAAGTGATCGTCTTATAATTACCCAACAGCATAGAGTTATGTAAGCTTTATATTGCGGTAAACACTCGATTGCCGGTGCCGGCGCGCACTTCCTTTTTATCGCTCGGATTTGGCTCGGCAGCATTCAGGAAAAAAAACAACTTAAAAGGGGAATTATCCTGAGAGTGTGAACTCCAGATAATCCGTGATTCCGGTTATGTTTGTTTTATAAAACACTTTCTACTTTTGTTTCACTTTTTTAAGAGATTGCTAAACTCCAGGAATCTCCCTTGAAACCAGAGGGAACCCCTGATGATGTCATCTATGACAACATTGCATCATTTATTGTATTTGCTCGTTGGAGACAAAGAAACTTAGTTTCCTTCTTTTCTCACATTGATCTCTTTTTTCTGCCGGAGCCCTACTTTTATGATGACCCGTGAAATTCGGCAGCAAGGGGGCCATCAGAGACCCAAATCAATGGAGGCTCCTTTTACATGCAACACAGCTTGGCGTGCGCGCTATTACAACCTCTCTCCATCCTGCCCTATGCTCCTACCACTGCCCTGCTTAATGCTCCCAATGGGGCCGTCTGGGCCCGAACACCTTGATATGGTCCATCTCGGTCCCAACACCAGGAAACAGACCATCTCGGTCCCAACACCTGGATATGGACCATCTGGGCCCCAACACCAGGAAATGGACCATCTCGGTCCCAACACCAGGAAATGGACCATCTGGTTCCCAACACCTGGATATGGACCATCTGGGCCTCAAAGGCTATATAGGCACAGTCCCAAATAGCGGACCACAAGGGCCGATCGGGGGCCTTGTGACAAATCAGGGAGTCTGGGTGTCACACACAGGTACTGATTGTACCCCCCGGCTGTGGTGCTCGGGCCGTTCATTTATGGAGCTGTGTTAGGAATCATAAAAGTTTTCTGGGTTAGGTCTCTATACCTGCGCTGCCCCTTTAATAACCCCCGGGAGGGATGATGATGATGATGAATAGATGTCCGCATACCCCATATGATTAATAAGTGAATTTCAGTACGTTGCCTAGCAACCATATCTTCCCCCATATCTTGTGTACATATACCTTCAAAAAATCCTATAGATTTGCTGTCCGACCCCATTGACTGCACTGGTAAAAAATTAAAGAGACACAAAGTCACCGACCCCAGCCCCCCCCCCTCCGCAGCCTGAATATTTCTGCTCAGTTACTTGAAATTAACTATTTTAGCTGTCATTATGGTTACTGATTAACACCTAATTTATGGTGATTTGAGAAATTATTAACAGGCCGAAAAAATTACTTTTTAATGGCGGTTAATCTACTGAATAGAGATCTTACAATTAACCCGCCTTAGGGCTTTATGTATAAAAAAGGGAGTCTGATACAGTTTAAAAAGAGGCCTTATCACCACGACAACGGACGGAATAGTTGTTCTGATTGTACTGTACCTTTATTCAAGCAGGGATCTCTGCTATGATATTTTTCGGTAAGTAAAAAATAATCAGGAGGCACATATATTAAATCGGACTGGAATGTAAGTATATTGATTAGGTTTATCTCCATGGCAACTGATGCAATGGCTGTTGTGATTTTACTATACCTGTTTTCAAGCAGGAATTTCAGATATGTTACTAAATGACTTTGCGAGTTGGAATAAATTACGTCCTTTTTCTCTTCGAAAGGCTTTCGCTAATCCAGAAGATGCCATGAGACACGGGGGCTTACAGTTCTATCGAGAGGACCCCGATGTAGAGCGATACAGACGGTAAGCCACCTGTGCGCATGCACGCAACCAGATCACATCCTACATTTTTGATACCCCGTGGCTTTTTTTTTCTTCTTTTTTTCTATTCTAAAGTCAATGTCAAATGTAATTACGGTTCATCAGCCAGCCCTCTAGGGTAGAAACTAATTGTGGATCCACCATCTAAAATAAACTTTACATCTCATTTATATATTTATGCACATATATGAATGCATGTTTGTAATATAGATTTATCCGTAAATATATAAGTAAAAAATATTTATTTTAGCACATTATACTAAAGGTTCAATATATTTTCATGTATCCTACTGTCCCCGGATATTATATATATATATATATTTTTTTCTTTTTTTATTATTTTATTATATTATATATATATATATATTAAAGAGGAAAAAACAGAAGATGGGGTCAGTTGGATGCTGAGGAATTGCTGCCGTACCCCTTGCCCCTTTCAGATGCATTAACTCATTAACTGTTTAAGGGGCAACCATTAAAAATGCTCTTTTTAATGTTAAAACACTGTTGTAATTTTTTTTAACCCCCTTCACAATGCATTGTCCTTAAGGGGTTAATGCCGTTTGGAGTAACATACAGTTATTTATTTTTTTAAAACCTAGAATCCTAACTCAATCCGGATCGTATTCTTTGCTCTTAAGCCTCCCCCAGAACAGCGAGGCCATTAGGCCTCCGAATTTCATTACTCACAGAAGTTCTATAAACCTCCATGTCTGGGAAACATTAAATTCTGGCAGACGCTGAATGTTAATGTGGAGGGTTTTTTTCGCCAACGCCCACAATATGAAGCAATCCGCAAAGAAAAAGTGTTTTTTTATTCTCCAAGCTGCGTTATAAGATAATCTTTCGCTTCTTTGGAGAGTTAAGAAGTTTAAAATACTAGCTAAAGGTTACGGCGCACATCTATATGGCTTCTATCATTAAAGGAATATTAAGAATACATTTATCAAGAGGGTGGTAGATAAGCGGAACGGCCTCCCAGCAGAAGTGGTAGAGGCTAATACAGTGAGGGGATAAAGATATCGCTTGAGCTGACGCAGATACACAGGCGTGACGTGGCGCCTGACCGGGGTGGAGGGTGGCACGTTGGAGGGACGGGTCCTTTATCGTAACAGATGGCTCTTGATAGCATACACACAGTTCGTAACGCATATTCAAATTATTTTGGGTGTTAAAAAACGTATTTTTACCGTATAGCAAAACGACACAAATAGGTAGGAATTGAAGCGCTGCTGACGAGGATCTGTGATAGCCGTAGAGCGGCTGCGTACGCGGACGGGGGAAGCTGGAATAAAGGTCTCTTGGATTTGTACAAATTTAAATCTTAACAAAATTTGGCGATTTTTGTTAATTTGTACAAATATCTGAAAATGAGGAGTGACCCCTCCCCCCCCGACAAAAGAAATGAAATAGAAGCAGAGAGAGACGTTTTTAACGTTTGCTGTCTTTCCTTCCTTCCCATTCGCCCTTTAAATGGGGGAGTTTCCCCGCTGTCTTCAGCGGGACCGCCCACCGACCTCATGGGACCGCCCACCCACGTCAGTGGGCAGTCCTGGCCGCGTCCCGCTAGGGAAGTCTCCGGGTAATGATGGCGGCGGCGCGGAGGAGGCAGCGCTGCCCTGGGTCAGGCCGAAGGTAGATACATCGCTGTGTTCAGAAGAATATCTGTTTTTTTTGTGTATATTTATATTTATTTATTTTATTTTTCCATTTTATTAATATGCTTAATTTGTTTCCCATTTCATTTATTTATTATTAAATAACTTTTAAAAAAACCAAACACAAAAAAACTCTATAATGCTAACAAAATGACAGATAATGATCGTTGCTCGGACACTCGGAAACGGTTCTTTTACTGTTACAATAATCCACAGATTTGCGTTAATTCTGAGACTGACTAATAGTTGAGTTATTTCACCCCGGAGATGAAGGCCGTATAAGGTTCTGATGACTTGGACGGTGCATGCGAGGTGATCAGCGGAATGGAATCTCCTAGCGGCGGCGGTGATGGCGATGGCGACGGCCTCCATTGCGTTTCATCTCCTCCCGTAAGAGAAAGCGGTTTCTCCCTCAGCTGTGGATCTCCGCGCCTCCTGCCAACATTTACCGCAGACTTGTTTGTCCGGATAGTGAAAACGTAGCTTCTGAAATAAACAGGAACATTCCTTTTTTACTGTTTCTCCTGGTTTTCACGCCTCGGCCAAAGCAGGAGCATCTAGAAATATTCTTGGATAATATATATATAATTAATAAAAAAAAAAAATATTATATATATATATATTAAACCTTAAACTCTCTCTCTCTCTCTATATATATATAAATATAAAATATAGATCGATCGATAAATAGATATAAAACACTAATATAATATATATATATACCGTGTATATATATATATAAACCTAACTCTCTCTATCTCTTTATATATTCTATATATATCTATATATCTATCTATATATATATATATATAAATATATAAATATAGATCGATAGATATAAAACACTCCATATATATATATATATATATATATACAGTATATATAATGTGTATATATAAACTCTAACGCTCTCTCTCTATATATATATATATAAATATAGATCGATTGATAAATAGATATAAAACACTATATATATATATATATATATATATATATATATATAGTATATATAATGTGTATATATAAACCCTAACTCTCTCTCGCTCTTTCTATATATATATAACTATAGATCGATAGATATAAAACACTCCCTATATATATATATATAGTCCTGCTTTACTTATTGTACTGCGCCGCGGAATAGGGTAGTGCTATATAAGCCAATAATTAAGAAGAATCTCCAATGACATAAATAAAGCGTAAGCCAGGTGTTACTTCACAGTGATGTAGAGGAGAGCACGTTTGCTGCGCGGGGCGGTGGATTCTTTCTGTAAGGTAGCCGCGTATGCACAGGTAGCCGCCCTGTACATTTGCGCATGTACACCGAGCACAGCAAGAATGCCCACCTGCCCCTTTTGCCCCAGGAACGTGCCCCTGAGCAGTGGTCACCATCGATGCCTCTTTCTGCTCCCGATAGCGTGACGATAGCATGACGATAGCGTGACGATAGCGTGACGTAGGAATTTCACCCAGGGTCTATTGTATGTAACGCTGCCGCGCCAGGTGCGTGCGAGGTGCAGCCGGACACCTGAGACGTTCAGAAGACAAATAAGACGTTTGTTTGGTTTTGTTCTGCTTGTTACTTACGGAAGACGAGACAACCAGGTCAACGGTTGATTTCACGCTTTCAGAAACGGGGCCGTAATGCGATATTTCAGGTTCTCACAGACCTGCGCGGGGGGGGGGATCAGGGGTGGCGCATGCTTGGACGTAATTCTTTATACGCTACTCAATTGCAACTCTCATCAGTCTCTGCCGGCACTCGGAATTCCGGGATAAGCTGCTGATGCTCCTGTTGTAGGAGACGTGGAAGTAACGCTAGCGCGGGGGTCTTCAGACTTACGTTTAAACAACTTATTATTATTCAATTTCAAAAACATGAAATTTGGGGGGATTGGGGTTTTTGGGGGATGGGGGGTTGGTTGTGACTCTTCTGCCCATTAAAAGCAAGAATGTGGCTCATCCAATGTACGTTTTTCTTACCCATACTCATACATACAGACACACTTACATTCATAGACACACACTAACATACCCAGACAGACACACATACATACATACGTAAGTAGACACACACACGCAACTTACCTTGCAAAGCCTCAGCCCGCCTTTGATGCAGCTCGCCTGAGCGGCCAGCTGCCGCACTTCTCCTTGATGTCCAGCGGGCCACATGTTGGACACCCCCGCCTTAGATCTATGATGGAAGCCGATAAATATTTAGCGATGACAGGGTCCCCTTAAGTCAAACAATGGTTTGTTAGCTCTGCGGTTCACCGGAGTGAGCCCATCCATCCACACAGTGGGCCGGTCAAGAAAATACCCTTTGTGTGCCCAAAACAACATTTCATTAATCAACGCTATTGCGCAAGAGTACGCTCACAATAAGCCATCCTTCTTCAGAATCCGGGATGCTGTTTATTATTGCGACGGAATGAAAACATTCCTTTTACCGGGACCCCAGCTGCCCAAACAACCACCACATTCACTTACAAATTGTTTCTTAAAGGCACACTGTCATCGTTAACACTGTCAGTGCCAAGGGGTGAAAACCACATGACAGGTGATAGCGAATCCCATACCAAATAATTCGTACAATTAATACCCACTTCCACTGTGGGAAACTTTTGTAAAATGACACAAAGATAGAAGGCGGTATCCAGATGTGATAGAATGTCTCTGAAGCTTGGACTTCCTAGGGGAGAATCCTAGAGCTTTATGGGAGACTCGTAAATTCCTTGGCTGTCTCTCTAACAAATCCAGAAGAAGATAACCTTTATTAACACATAGCTGAGATTTTCACCACTTTACCGAAGTGATAGCAGAATGTGCAAGAATGACTTGTTTTTAGGAATGAACGAATGAACATTATTGTCTTTTATCCCGCCGGATCGGTATCAGTTAACGGCCGCTCTCAGCCCTTTCATGTGTTCTGTTCTAGATGCTAAGATATCTTGTAACGGGGTGAGATGATAAGGAGTCGTTCCAGATATACAATGGTTAAAGATAGAGTAAACATGCAACTATTGTGCCTAGAGAAATAAAAATTATGAATGGGGGTAGCCAGACCAGCTTATGATCCCAACCCTACCCACCAAAGCAGGATGGCGGGGCAGTGGAAGAGTAACTGAAATTTGTGACTGTCCTGTGGAATCCGGGACTGTTGGGAGGTATGGGAGTTTAGTAGGTGGAAATTGTTGAGTTGAGTTCATTCAGCTGAGCCGTGTTTATAGAGAGATGGCTCAGTGTAGTAAGGAGAGAGGGAACTCCCTCGGCAGTGTTTATACGCATCTGTTTATATAATGTCTCACTTCCCAGCTTAGGGCTCTGACAGCGAAAGTGGAGAAGCGATGCAGCTTGTGTGCATTCTGCTGTCAATACCACGTGTCGCCTCCGGGGGCAGCGTGAAGCATTATATTTTATTTTAAATTAAATTTATTTATTATTTTATTTTTCTTGTTCATTTGCTCTTAAAAAAAAATCAGTGATTTTCAATTTGTGTCCCAACACCTATTGATCAAGGATATTTGTAATAATATAATATATTTATTTTATTATTATTATAAAACCCAATCTAGATAGCGATATAGACAGAGACATTTAAATGCATAAAAGGCATAAAAACAAAGTACAAGAGGGAAGTTTATTTCAAAGGAGGAAAAATATTGGGACAAGAGGTCGTAATATAAAACTAGAGGGTCAGAGGATTAGATGTAATAAAAGGAAGTTTTATTTTACTGAGAGAGTGGTAGATAAATGGAATAGACTCCCAGCAGAAATGTCACCACAAGACCTTTTGTGGGGATCCTGACAGCATGTTCCAAATGTTCCAGTTGGCGATCATCAAGTGACGGAAGCCTCATCAAGCAGACAAATATAAAGTGAAATTTTTTATGAAATTTTATTCTGGATATTCTATTAAAAAAAATGTTATTCTTCGTATTTTGCAGAGCTCATCGGAACGACATGGAAAACATCTTCCCCTTTCTGTTCTTAGGAGCCGTCTACTCCATGCTGGACCCTAACCCCACCATAGCCAAGATCCACTTCCGGATTTTCTTTGTGTGCCGGGTAATTCACACTGCCGCCTACGTGCTGTCCCTGAAGGCCCCGACGCGTTCCGTGGCCTACAGCATTGCGCAGCTGCCTTGCGTTTCCATGGCGGGGCAAATTCTCTTCTCTTTCTCGTCCTACTGGTAATCACGTGGACAAGACCTCGGAGACCTCCGACAACTCAGAATACTTTCCCGGCAGAGCCGAGGGGGCACAGCCAAAAAGTACCTCCCCTGCGCATGTGTCGTTAACCCCTTCATCGGAGAAAGAAGAGGTCCAGCCTCAAACCCCTTTCAACGTGGCATGTGACTCTCCATGTATGAAGCTAGTATCTGAAACATTCACTCGCCAAATCATTTCAAGGCTTTCCTTCCGAAGTTATCGGAAGCGGCTACAACCTGCTACTCAACTCTTAATTCAGAAAAAAAGTTCTGGGATGGGTCCAGTTCCCCTTTATACATTGTGTCTGTATATATATATATACTGGTATATACTGTATATATATATATATATAATATATATATATATATATTGTGTCATACAGCCTGAACTGGTTTGCCCTTCACAGGCATCCTGAAAAAAATGTTTTTGTGTTAATTAACAGTGATTCTGATGCTAAGTTTAAAAACTGGTCTTATCGCTGTAGCAGCAGAGTGGTCCAGCCAGCAGTCGAGGTATTTAGCATTATATTATTATAATATTGAAGGATTAACTAAACGTGCCTTTTTATCATTAACATTTGACCTTAAGTTCAGAATTTAAACAGGTTCTGAAATATGAAGTTTTAATATTGTCTAAAAGTGTCTTGTAACGTTTATAAAAAAGCTAAAAAGAAAAGCTAATTTTTCCCCATTAAACTAACATGGAATGGTTTAGAAATCCAGCACAGGGGTTAATGTTGTAAACGACTATTGTAGCTGGAAACGGCTGATTTTTAATGAAATATATAGGCGGTCATCACTCCTTTATCACTCCCATCACTCCTGTGTTCCAACGGCCCTATATCACTCCCATCACTCCTGTCTTCCAATGGCACATGGTTTGCTAATATTAAAACAGATAAAGCCTGTTTGTGAAACATTCCCTAGTGCTGAAGCATAATTGGCTAAGATTTTTTTTTTTAGAAACTAAAATGTTTTATAAATAGGAATGTTACAATTTTAGGAAGAAGTAGGTTACATTTTACCTTTTTACCTTTTTATACAGTTTTTATATAAAACTACTTTTGATGTATTTTTTATGTATTTTTTTCCCCATTCTTGATCTGAATCAGAAAACCATAGAAATGGATATTGTATGTATTGTTAAAATAGTTTTGTATACAGTATATATATTGTGTTATATGAAATAAAATATGCGTTCATAGGTTCCAGTGTTTTGCATTTACTAATAAGTGTGAGAACATTGCCCCCCATGGCCGTTCTTGGAATTACACTTTACAGAAATGTAAAACATTAAATATTCAGTGTTTAATCTGTACAGGAATTATTCATTTTATATGTTTACACACAATGTAAGTAGGATGTTAAAAATTTACCAGTGACCCGCATGCTCCTGTTTACATTAAAAGGACACACCAGCCGCCATATGAATTTTTATGCATGTCATAGGTCCCTTTAAATATACGTGTTGTCCCCCTTGCGACTGCATAGGGGGGTTCAGCAGAATACCTCTGGAGAGCATAAATAAGGGTGACAAAAATGGTACATGGTGTACAGGATAAAAAATTAGCAGGAAAGTCTAAAGTATCTCAGCACCTTCACCAAGCAAGAGACGGGGGTACGATAGAAACATTTAAATTCTTGTTTTTGCCCCATGATATAATGTTTTCAGGCAGCTGCATATCAGCCATTTGTATGATTCTCGCTCTGTTATCTGACCCCGGTCTACTAGACACACAACCGATTCCATTAGATTATTACCTTGTAGTAACAAGTAGAATGGCTCAGTCTCAATCACCTAGTCGAACACTCTGAATAATGAAGGTCTATGAAGAAACTGGCTTCATTAGCATTGCCATAAAGCGTCAGGTTGGTGTGGTGTTTGAGGAGGGAAAAGTAACCCAAGATATCACATGACCGACAACAATGGCGGCCTCTGGGTGCACAGACAAAGGACGTTTTTTGGAACAAAATTAAGTAAAAACAGGTTTTTAGTCAACATCGACTGTTACAGCACTTGGGGTTATTACTGTATACAGTGCTGGGGTTATATTACTGTATGCAGCACTGGGGAGTTATTACTATATGCAGCGCTCGGGTTATTATTACTGTATACAGTGGTGGGGGTTTATTACTGTATACCAGAGGCTGGGGTTATATTACTTATACAGCATGGGGAGTTATTACTATATGCAGCTGCTCGGGTTATTATTACTGTATAACAGTGGTGGGTTATTACTGTATATCAGCACTGGGCGGTTATTACTGTATACAGCACTGGGGAACGTTATTAGCTATATGCACGCTCGGGGTAATTTATTACTGTATACAGTGGTGGGAGTTAATTACTGTATACCAAGGTGGCTGGGGCTGTTATTACTGTATATACAGCAGCTGGGGGTTATTACTGTATATATAGCTCTGGGGTTATTACTGTATACAGCACTGGGGGTTATTACTGTATATACAGCGCTGGGGGTTATTACTGTATATATAGCTCTGGGGTTATTACTGTATACAGCACTGGGGGTTATTACTGTATATACAGCGCTGGGGGTTATTACTGTATATATAGCTCTGGGGTTATTACTGTATACAGCGCTGGGGGTTATTACTGTATACAGCACTGGGGGGTTATTACTGTATACAGCACTGGGGCGTTATTATTATATGCAGCGCTCGGGGTTATTATTACTGTATACAGGGCTGGGGGTTATGCTCAGGGGATTTCCCCTTTAGGGGTTTGCAGTCGCCGTGCCGCTTCCTGGGGTTAGAGACTCCATGAGGGATTACGCGTGACGTTGAAGGGATTAGCGGGGACGGTGGCGGATGTCTGCCTCTCTGTCTAGACTCTTCTTAAGATAGTAAAACGAGGTTTATTTTGTTTCCTTCAATATTTTTCACACAGATTTCTTTAAGAACGTGACACTTCATGCACAGAAATGCAGACGCAGCCGGGGACCGTGCAAATGCTACGAGCAAACCGGTGTGACAGGTGAGTCCGTGCGGATTAACCCCCTGGGGACCACGGCACAGCCGACTTTCTTCTGTTTTTGCAGAAAAATGGTGACGTCTGATCACCGATGGCCGATGGTCCCCCCTCTAGACATACAAGGGGCATAACATAAGTCCCTACATGCCCTAAGGTACAGGGGGAGCCTATAGTTTAGAGGACCACTAAGCCTCTTATCGTAGGGCTGTAACTTCCACTGGACAAGAGGGGCAAATGCCCTAGGGGCAACAAGGTGAGGGGCACATTTGAACTGCCTAGTGACAACGTCCCTGCGCCTCATTTAGCTTCAGCTCACATATTCACCTATAGTGCCTATTAGGTAATCCCCCTACCCTCTTTCCCTAATATATCTGTTTAACATATTATATATATAATATATCTATATTAACATATTATATATATAACATATATATATAATATATAGTTTTGTCAGACCCTTTGAATGTAGGGACTGTAAGAGGCGCTGCGGAAATTGTTGGCACTATATAAATAAACAATAATAATAAATTATAATATATAATTCATCGTCGCATGTTTCATATGTGATTAAAAACGCACCCGTTAGAGGGAGCCCAGGTCCCGTAAGACTATTTTCGTTGTGAACACTAGATGGCGGTAAAGTTCCGCCCTGTATCATAGAGAGGATTCTGTAGCGTTCGATTCACGTTCGTGGAACGGACCCTCGTTAAGATAAAAAAAATCCATTTAGAAGTAACGTATGGCATATTTATGTGCCTCTGGAGTCACCGAGATCTAACAGTTCACTAAAGTCAAATTTTCCTAAAGCGACTGAGAAATTTGAAGGAAACCAGCAGGTGACCACTTATCCAAGATGCAATTTGTCTACAATACCGCCGTACTTTTTTTCAAAAAATGCCTAAAACTGATACTTTCTGTTCATAAGGAACGTCCCCCCGCCGCCCCCGCCC
>VKOC01004506.1:0-38141 GCA_009364415.1 Spea multiplicata
GTGTTTGGGTGTCGGCGTGGCAGACCCTGTCCTGGTGTCGGCATGGCAGAGCCTGTCGTGGTGTGTGTGTTTGGAAGTTGGTGTGGCAGAGCTTGTCCTGGTGGGTGTGTGTTTGGGTGTGTGTGTGTGTTTGGATGTCAGTGTGACAGAACCTGTCCTGCTGTGTGTTTTTGGTTGTCTGTTTCCTGGCACTTTACTTTCTGTAGGGATAAATAGAACTATATAATTTTCACTTATTCAGAGATAAAACGTCGTCCTGAATTTGTAGTCACTTCAGGGGACAAAACTTTAAAGGCACAGAAATCAGTGGGAGGAAAAGTAAAGGTTTTGTGTTATTTACTGTTTCAATCTGCATATTTTATTAAAAAGGTTTAGTGGCACTAAATTGTGACTTCAGGCATCCCGTGTATGCTTAATGTTTTAGTGTACAGTCCCATTACATAAGATTCTATTCTATATTATCTGCCAAGCACTTATGTCATCTTTATCCTGTACACATCAATGCCGATGAGTTAAGATTATGTCTCTTTTATTTACTTCCATAAAATGGAAGTAAATAAAATCCTCAGCAGGCCCATGATGCTCTTGATCCGGCCCTGCCTCCAGTGTGCATCAGCCAGCTTAATTGAGCTTGAACCAAAGTGTGCTCCACCTCGTGGAGTTTGGCTAAACTTGTTTTAAATGGTTTGTGGACTGACTTTGTTTTACTGTTTAAGTAATTTAGTATTGATAGAATGACATAAAAGTTGATCAAAAAAAATTTTCCACTGCTTTTTTCATTATTGCCAAATTAACCCTGTATTAATATGCATTATAAAGCTAAAAGGCCATATTTTCTCTCAGTGAAAAATGCGGCCGACGCACCCATACATTTCTGAAGAAGTGACCCACTGCAGAAAAATATTGGACACCCCTGTTATAGGGAAACCCATCCAGAAACCAATTAACAGCTCCACAATATGTTTTAATCTTTCTGCCAATATTAATGCATCGATTTGCAATAATCTAAATTTTGTAATGAGAATTTTTTGTGTAAGGTGTGGCATTACTTTAAAAGTATGCTGTATTTTTCTTATTTTAGCAATAGCTCCATTTATCTCCTGTAAGATAATACTATTTTATATTTTTTCTGTGAAATTTTGGGGATGTTAGTATCTCGCTCCACCAATTTTGTAATCATTACTGATCATTTTTTTTATTTTACTTTTATTTTACAGCTTCCTTACCTCTATAGTACCATTTAAATTGAAGTTCCCAAAGGTTATGGTTTGTGTTTTCAACCAGCTGTTGCAGCAGGATTGGTAATTTCTCCAATCTGCATCTGTGAAATGTGTAAAGGCTGACTAGGCATGGCTCATTTATAAATAGCTAAACCAGGGAACAGACATGACCAGGTGTTTCTCTATGCATTGTTGGAATATTTGTGGAGTAAATATATTAAATGAGCTAAGAATTTGACTTCACTCCACGTTATAAGCTGCTGTCTGGCCAATCCCCTTGGAAATTGGGGTTGAGAAGGGCAGAAATACAGTGTCACCAATTTATGTTCCAGTAATTTTTTATGTCAATTGTAGTGTATAGGAGAGGGTTGTTAAAATTAGTTTCTAGAAGCTAAGAAAAAGGAGGCTGCAGCTGGGCAGCCAATCTCACACCGAGATTGAACTGTAATTTGAAGCATTTACTCCTATCGCCCCATCTAGCTAATGAATCAAGCCCTTACCCATTCTTACAAATATTATGGTAGATTACAAAGGATACTGCCTACCTTGTTCAATCATCATCAGGTATGGTTAGTAAAAGGCCTGCGACAGCAACAAGAGTAGCAGTGTTGGTAGACCATTAGAAAATAGATAAAAAGAACTAGGTTTTGAAATGGATCTGTCTGAATGGTTTAGGATTAGAAATGGTCTACAAGGGGTCACTCAGTGTGCTTCGCATTGGGAAAACCATCTTAAGATATTTTATAGATGGTATTTATATCCTTCTAAACTCAATGTTATGAAATCATCTCAGTCCCCACTTTGTTGGAGAGGCTGTGAAGCAGTAGGACATATGGAACATATATGGTGGTCCTGTACCAAACTGACCCCCTTCTGGTCACATATTCTCACAATGGTCAAATTAATAACAACTTCTATTAACTCTCTGACCCCAAAGATGGTTTTATTCAAAGTGATTCCCAATGTTATTCCCAAAGTACAGAGAATTATCCTTTCCCATTTATTCATTGCTGTCACTTCTATTCTCCCTAGACACTGGGGTAAACAAACTGTCCCAAATACACAAGAATTGTTGACACTTTATAAAGAAAATAAATCTTTAGAACTGTACGTCATTTGACGATAGAATACCCTACATTAAAGTACCATTGGGATGAATTTGATAGGAAGCTTCGTAACAAATTTAGGTCAGAATGGGACTCTACTTAGGAAAAAAGGGAAAAAAAAAAGAGAAGTGTATTGTGCCATTTTCAAGTTCAACTGTGATATATTAAGATTGTACATCTCATTATACTCTCATGTGGATGTACTACAGTATATATGAAAAATTTACATTAACTATTGTAAGTAGCTGTACCCCTCCCTTTTTTTTCTTTCTATTTTTCTGTATTCCTATCTTAAAAGTTATACTTATCTGTTATTTGAAAAACCTTTCAATAAAAATTAATTGGGAAAAAAAAAAGAAAATAGATCCTACCTATAACATATTAGATTTGATGCTGAAAAAGTACTGTGGGCACAGCTTTCATTTAGGACCAATTTCTATGAACTTTATACGAAATGTATACACTAACCCCATTTTACTGCATCCTAATGAAGTGTAATATCTTTCCCAATATAGCAGGAGTTGAGTGCAGCATGGGTGCCCTCTCTCCTTTTCAGTTTGGCAGACCATATTCTCAAGAATATTACAATCTCTTACATAAAATATATCACAGAGAAATTAAAATTAGTGCGTTTGCAGATGATATCCCCTCCCTACCTTTCAGGCCCGACGTTCTCTATCCCTGCAATGTTACCAACTCTCGTCACTATATGTAAAATTCCCCCACCTAACACTGTGCACAGTAAACATATATACACACACACTCAGTGGAGTAAAAAAAAATTCCAGTGCCCCCCTGCAAGACAAGATTTGGACCCTCAAGCTTCTCCTACACTACACACAGTAACATACTTAGACTAACAGCTTTCCTCTCTCACACACACACACACACACACACACTAACATTTATTTACACACATGCGCAACCTACCTTTGTTGATTCAGGAGATATGGTGGTTCCCTACTCCCTGAAGGTCCTTACACACTATTTGTGAAAAATATGGTCTACCTGGGTCTCTAGGCAGCCAGCAGTGGCAGTCCTGCAGCTACAATTAGCTCAGTAACAGTAGAGGAGAACATAATATTACTTCCTTTTAACTGTCGGCTTTGCGCCGACATAATATTGCGTCCTCGGTACTTAAGCGCTTAAGCAAGGTTTGCTAAGGAATTTTCTGAAGAGTAAAAAAGTGTCTTTGAATACCCCATCTAAGCCACAGACAATGTCACACTACATTAAAAAAGTAGAATTTTAGCTGTACAGTTTACTTATTACACCAGAACAAATGAACACACAGCAGCTGAAGTCACTACAAAACTAGAAAGTAATTAGCATAAACAGAAAAAAATAATTAAAACATCAACATACAAAATGCTTTATAACAGAGGAAAGAATCAGTCCTAATTCCATGCACAGTAAAACAAAAATGTCCCACAAGTGACATCAAAACATAATCAACAGGAACACAGGTGAAAATGATAAATAAATGCAAATCTTAGAGTTACATTAATAATAATAATAATAATAATAGATGGTTTTTGGGTTTGGTTACGGTTTTCACATTAAAAATGAGTTTTTCAGACAGGTGTGTGCTTTAGTGAATTAGCCACTAGGTCTGCAGATAACGAACGTCTACTGGAACTCTAATGTAACTGGCCCATTCATCAGTGCCATACCACAGAGGCTGATCACCCAATAGGCTGGTCTGACCCCTTTTTGTCCTCCTAAGGGCTCTTGCACTGCACCCACCACAAACACTGAGCCACAAGTGGCTGATGCTGGTTCAGTAACATTGTATGATCTAATGGTATGCTTGCATTCAAAAGGTTTGGACAACAATATGTGTAATATGTGCACAATGAGAGATATCAAAAGTAGTTTTACTACAGGCATAGTAGCGAAGGCTACTAAGAAATTATTATAATCCACACTAACCATAAACAACTTAGAAAATGGGAAACTGGTTTATTCCTACTTGTTAGATTAAAGAAAATATCTGTATGCCGTAATAATGATGTCAGTTCCAAATACTATAACCATTTTTCCTGGCTATAAGCCATATTAAATATTTTGCATAAAAAATACAGAACCACAACGAAAAAGAAAGAAGAATAAAGTTTTAATAAGTTACCATCATCCAAGGGAAAGTTTATGGTGGGAGATATGTTTTATTAACCCCCGCCCTCATCGAGGTATTTCCAGAATGGTAATCCAGCAGAAAACAAAACAAAATGCATTTTACCCTCCCTCAAAGTACTGCTTATTACATAAATATGAGCATTTTGTTGGGGAGTAGATCCAACTATTAGGGGCTGATATACACCTTTAGCAAAAAAATGCTTGGCTACTTCATTTGAGATCTGGACATGACAGTTGCAAGAGGTTTGAAACTGGAAACCAATGCTACATTCTATTGTAATGCAAAATTAGTATATTTTACTGTCCATTATTTATTAAAATTTTTCACTTAAGTTTTTCACTGTAAAAATTAACTTCAATGACACATGAAGAGGTGAGCACACACCTCACCTTGGTTTGAGTCGCATATAAAATTAGAGGTAGGCAAGATTAACAAGTTGGGTATGTTAAAGAATATTTGAGAGAAAAAAAGGATCTCTCTCTGTCATGGCAGCCAGAATCTCTCAATAGTCATCTCACAAGGAGTCTGAAAACAGAGATGAAGGTCTTCATAAGTTAGGCATCCCTGGCAGACCTTAAGCAAAACCTGCTGACATGAGACCTGTCAAGCAGGCCTGCATTTCTCTGAAGGGTGCATTCAAGTCAATCTTTTACAGAATTCCTCACAAGAAATCCAGTTCCAGAGCTTGGTGGAGAGAGATGAGGTCATTGTGGTTTGTGATCCTCCAGAATGGCATATTCAGCTTTATGGAAATAAAAAAAAAAATACAGATCATTTAATGTTATTTGACGTTATTACCACAGCCAGTTTCACATAAACTTTTTAAATTCTCCTTACATTTCCACTTTCATATCACCCTCCCCATACCAATGAATCCACCTCTGCATCAGGCATCATGAATCTCCTTATAAAATCATTGAAGGCTGCCATGCAAAAATGCAGAGGTTCTTGGAACTATTACAGAAAAATACTAACCGAATATTATGGAAAGTCCTATTTAAAAGTCAATAAGATCAATAAGGAAGGGTTTCAAATCTGTAGATTAAATAGTTGCATCACATTCTCAGGACATGTCACACTACCAATGAGAGCTCCATAAATGGTCGATGCATACCTGTTTAGCAGCCATTTCTTCATCTCTTCCATCTCCAATTACTACATAAGTAACCTTCTTTCCAAACCTTGTGACTATCCTATCAAAGCAGCTCTCTTTACCTGAAAAAGAAGGATAATGTCATGTAAAAACTTTTTATAAAATTAAAATGTTGTGAATTGCATTAAAATATAACTTTGCCCCCATAAATGCATCTTTTTGGGACATGAGAGGGGCCTTTTACTAGGGGCCAGAGGTATGTGCTAGAGGAGGCAGAAGTTGTGCAGGCAGCGGATACTACTTCTGGATTCCATAGGGGAAAACAGATTTACATCCACAAATCAATTGTTAGGTCTATAGGTGAAGCAGCACTTATATTCAGTCAGGCCTTTAACACAGAACCACGACTAAACACTAAAGCGCAGTCTAACATGTTAAGCACATACTTCTGTGTAGGGCGTCACAACATGTTTTACAGGCAAGAATTGTGAACAAGATACAACTTGACATGACTAAAAGTTTATGTGAAAGGTGTAGACATTCAGCAGTAGCAGGAAGGTTTTTAATGTGGCATTTAGTTACAAAAAAGTTTTTCAAATGCAACAGTGCTTTAAATTGTATCACATTAGTGGAAAAACTATATTATCAAAACAGGTACAAAGGACCAAGTCCAACATAGTTTCATAGTGTTTAGTACATTTTGAGGTAAATGGGGATATATAAACCATTTTTTTTGCAGCCAGTCCATTCCACAATCTGATATCTCAAATACTACATTTCATGTGGTGGTCATTTTGGTTGAGGCAACTACATTACCTATCTTTGTGGCACTGTATATGTTCTCGATTGGAAATATTTCTCCCAAGCCATACAGTAAAACTTTAGCCAGGGCCGGCACTAGTTGGGTTGTTGTTATGAGCACATTCACACAATTCTTCCTATAAATAAAAAATAATCAATACAGATGTTTCAGCATCACATCTGCCAGAGGTTTTCATTTCTCCAATGCCTAAACAAGTAAATGTTAGAAGGTATTCGTATCTTTCAGTATTATATATATATATATATATATTGTGATCCTGCACCTATACAGGGTACCAAACAGCACGGTCCTCTAGGGTATTAACGCCACATTTCAGTTAGATAATCACCCACAATTTATTTGTAGTCCACGTATGAAGATATTTACAGGATTACATAGTACACAAAGTCCCTACAAACAAAAGCCTAGCTCGTCTGAGCACTTACTAACATATAACTCCCTCACTACTAAGGGTCTAAACTAAAACAAAACATAATCCCACCAACCTTTTTGATGGTCTCTTTTGTGCATAGCCAGCCCTGCTGCTTCCAAACAAACTCTTTCTCCCCTCCCTCTGTCCAACAGGTCAGGTTATATTGCAGTCAGTGCAGCTAATTACTTGCAGCTGACCAGTGCATTGGACTCAGCTTAAACTCCCGGCCTGGAACCCGTGTCAGTCCAGGTGCATGTAAACTGCGGGGTGGAGCACCAGCCTGCCCTATATGTTGTATAAAACCCTGCAAAATCGAGGGGGAATGTATACCCCTTCCACGACAACACCCCGCACCTTGTTACAATATATATGTTATAATGTGTACACATAATAGCACACACAGACAAAATATACATATTCATTAAAAATAGATAACATAGGATATTTTATAAGGGTCATTCTAAAACGCATATCGACGTTTACCCTCTAACACCTTACAAATCATTTAGCAAATAAAACTCTGCTTTCTTCCCTGAACAATTTTTGCTTAGGAATGTCCACACAGTCTAGGTGCCAGAGCACCTTTACACATTACAGTTGTTCGTGTATTTATTTTTGATACAGGTTTTTCTTTGGTTTAACCCTTTCAAGACCGGGACGTACCTGGTACTTCCGGGTCACGGGTCACCGGCAGACCGGGACGTGCCAGGTACGTCACTGCTTTTATGCGATCCAGCGTCGCTTTGAACACTGGGATCGCGAGGGGCGGCTGCTACTGACCGCTGGGTGTCCCCAGCGATCAGTAGCAGCCACCCCCCCTCAATTCCGTGCACGTGATCGCTTTGCAGCGAATCCCGATCACGGAATTTTAATTTAAAAACATACTGCGGTCTTCAAGTGAAGACGCAGTATGCAATCGGCGGTCCGGAAGGGGTTAAAATAAGAGAACCAGTGCTTCCCCTTTCTTCTCGCTCAGGCCTCCATGTCAGGCCTCCATGTCAGCTAATTACACTATGGGGTCTATTCACTAAAGGGAGAGTTTGCCGAAGAACTATACTTTCAACTTCAACAATTTACTATTAATTATTAAGGGCTAACAATGGCAAGTTTTCCAGCAAGAAGCGCTGAGCTGACCCTATATAACATGTTATTCACAGGTGATGAAACGTTGGAGAAATCTCACTGATTTTACTATACATTACATGTGGCCAGCCAAGCTCTTCTGCAGCAGAAGCCCACTGGGTTGGCACTTAAGTGAAAATATCACTTGATCATTTGCAGGTGGAATTGATGAGATGATACCCAGTGAAAGTAATACACTACATGGAGGAGACAAATACAGGCAATAATCAATTACTTATACAAGCCAGGCTTCTGTAATTAAATAGATTTAATCACAGAGAGGCTGTGTTCAGGAGAGACAAATTTGCTAATACTAACTGTATTATGGATTATAAAGTGCTGGCATCAGCGATCTTCACCAGCAAGAAAGTCTTTTTTAATAGTTCTTTACTGATATTTCTGGACAGTCATATTTCTTACTTAGTGGTGTATAATGCAGGACCAACTTAGTCCCGGCAGGAGAAAATTGCAAACTTCCACTTTAGTGAATTAACCTAAGAACAGAGAACGTCTTTTGGAGTGACATTGCCTCTCCTGCAACAAATGGATTTCATCAGAGAAATGCAAAGCTAAGCAGTATTACACAAACCTTGTCTAATTTAAGAAGGAAAAAGCATCCCATTTTTTACTACACTATTCTTTTTTAAATAAAAACTGAAGTCCCTCGAGCCTGGTTCTACGTGGCTCTGTAGGAAAAACACTTACTCCTCTTGCCTGTGTCAGTGCATACAAGCCTCAGGAGCCCTGTCAGGACACAGCCATTGAGGAAGCAGACAAATGTTCCCACGAAAAGAGAGAAGAAATAATGTTCACCAACGTGTTTCCCACTCACCTGGACTGTATAAGTAGTAAACATTTTAATGCGGTTCCTAACCAACCATCTGTTAAGGATTCTATATCAGCTCTTAACCTTTCGAGTGAATCACGTCTCTGGGGGCTTAGAAGGCCTGTGAAGATAAACCAAAAAGGGGCAGGTGCACATAAGAATATTTTTATGACTTCCAAGGAATGGTGCTTCATTTCCATTGAACCCTATCTATATGCCACTCCTAAAATTCTTCAAAAGTCTTAAAGTTACATTGCACACAGATCACCATCAATAAAAATGTTCTGCATAAAATCTTATTTATTTTAAGCATTAGAGCAAGTAAAATGAAAGGTCAATACAAATAAAATGTGTGCTGAAAACATATAGAAACTGAAATTGATTGCCAGCTGGATACAGGTTTTTCTTTATTTACCTCTCTTTCTTTAAAGCTTACAAGGCAATATTTACCAAAATTAATACTACCAATATATTAGAAATTCTTTATTAATATATATGTAGGCAATCTAGATGAACTCATCTTTACTCACCACTGACATTGCTCTTGTATTTCTCATACACTTCAACTACTTTGCGATATCGAAACGCCAATTTTCTCATCCAATCCATACCCCCCTGGACACCTGAGTTGGATGAGTGATTCCGGCCACCTGCTGTCCCATTAAAACCATCTGTAGAGAAGCTGTAATTACTGAAAGACAAAAGAATGGAGCAAAAGTGTGTACTAAGAACAGGGGTGAGCCTAGGGTTAGTAATGACTGGGTGCAGTATTTCTTTTGCACTACTCCACTGCAACAAAAACCGACATTACTATCATGCAGATTAGCTCTAACGCCATACATTTACACATACATACTATCTCCCATCTCACCCCCACACCATTAATCCTAGACACACACACACACTGACACCATAAATAGCATTCACTCCAACACCATACAGTAACAGCTACACACATCCTAACATACACTCATACATGGTAATATTAAAAGGCACATACATATATGCACATTCTAACAGTAGCAGACATTCATGCTAACACCATAAATAAACACGCCATCTAACATACACATATACCCTCCAACAGGTTATCTTTTCATTTAACAAGATGAGCTTAGAAATATTTTATATTACTTATATAATATATTATAATACTTTTAGATGGGTGAATTTATTACCACCTATAGAAATACTAGGTACTACTTGTAAAGCAGTACCTTAAGTCTTGGCCATTGTCATCAGATGCCACATCTTCCACGTGAACCTGGTCACACTCCTGAGAAGACAAAATGGGTAAGGGTGAATAAACATTACAAGTAGTGGGTAAGTCACTCCAATTTTATTTCTTTGTAAACACCTGATACCGTCATGTTTTTAGATTGTTATATGTGTAAATGGGTGAAGCCGTATTAGTCCAGTAGACACAATGTCAAAAAACAGTATTGCAGAGTATGCGGTGATACCTTTTTTATTGGACTAACATAATATTTAAAAGGCAAGCTTTCGAGAGTTATCCTCCCTTCATCAGGTCCAATGCAATACTGATCAACATGATAGGAGGTTAGAACTTAAAACAAGTGATGGTATTAGAGAAGGGAGGGTTGAGTGGGGTGTCATAAATAATAGTTCTGGGGGTGAGAAATGCAGAGAGATAACAAAGGGACAGAACAAATAAACCTTGGGAAACCAATAACCACAGTAAAACATCAAAGATAATAACAGCAATTAGACATACATTGGACGTTTAGATGAAGTTCATATGAAGTTCTGGTAGTGTGTAAGGAAACCATAATCCACATTAAGTCCCTCTTTCATGGTGTTGAAATGTGTTATTTTCATCTTAAATGTTTTTCTTTCCTGAGAGCCTCTGAAATTTCCTTTGAGTACTTTAATTTTTAGGTTTCGGATGGAGTGGTTGTTCTGTGTGAAATGATGTCCTACCGCAATACTGCAATATTTTTCTTCCTCGGTTTTTGATGGAGCTTCGGTGCAGGTTCATTCTAAGGTGCAGCTTAAGCCCCGTTTCCCCAAGGTAGCACCCTTTGTCACATGCAGAACATTGTATCATGTACACCACGTTTGCAGATGTACATGAGTAAGAGTTCTTGATGCTGAATGTTTTGTTGTGACTGGCTGTGTTACTGTTATATATATGTTGGCAAAGTTTGCAGCAGGATTTTGTTGCATTGTAAAGTGCCATTCTGTGTATGCTCCTGTTCTGGGGCCAGTTTGCTGCGCACTAATCTTTTCCTCAGGTTTGGTGGTTGCTTATCTGCCAGTATTGGGGGCTGAGGGAATATTTTTTTCAGTATGGGGTCTTCTGAGAGTATCGGCTGTAGGTCTTTATTAATTTTGCAGATTTCCTCAAGAGTTGGGTTGTAGGTAACTACCAGAGGGATCCTGCTTGTGTTATCTAGAAGCCTTTCTAGAATACAAAGTCTCTTTTAAACATCAAAAGCAAACATTGACACCTGAGGTGGGAGTTCTCTAGTTCCTGAGTTAGATTTTTGAGATAAACTACTTGATTATTTTGTTTAAGGAAAATAAGGAAACGAAGATATGACAAGCTGTCTTTTCTCAGATATGTTTTACTTTTTATTATGGTAACATTTTTATCCAGTGTGTGATTGTTACACACACATATATATATATATATATATAATATAAGTTTCATTACATTTTCCATGCTTGTATTAAAAGCAATGGGCATGTAAAAAAATAAAAAATGGTCTGCTGCCTCCCGTGCACTGTTCATTACTAAATTTTATGGAGGAGAATGAAAATACAGACATGCTTTTATATTAGCAAATGGCATTGTGTCTCCTAATTGAAACCCAGGATTTACAAACAGGTCAATGCTTTGCAGATTAAACGATCTGCCACAAATGTCAAGGGTATAAAAGGGATTTAGATTTATGTGCTATAAAATATTGTGTGAGTTTCATTAAGATTAAATGGATTATCTTAGCAATTAGTTTGATTTGCAGTTCTCATTATTAAGTGCCTGGCCCGTACATAAGGCAAACTCTGTATGGCAGGCTTCACTACATCTTATTACCTTCCCAAGGATCGCCATGTTTCGTTGCTTGATTGTAATTAATTGCAATTCACATTTAATTTGATCTTAATGCACAAAGAAAGACTAAGATATAAAGGAGTTGGTGTTTAAACCAATCAGATTAACGTTAGAATATAAAAAAATAAAATAAGTGTTGTCAAGAGAATATGATGGTGATGACCCCAGACATTTATTACTGGATACCTGTTAAAAAGAACAGCAAAATGTATTTCACATACAGTCTTTTTAAAAGGTGTTAGAGAGTCTCTCCAGTGCTTCAACTATGTGACATACAGTAATAAATAGTGCGGCCAAAATTAAGTTGATTACCCTTGTGCATTTTGTTTGATTGCTTCCTTTAGCTTCTTTAAACCTGAGGTCTTACTACATTAGTAGGTCACATTTTGTATTACTTTATTACATTACTAGTAATGAAGTGCCCATCACTGGGTCCCTGCAGGGCTCTCACTATAACGTGTACCAGAATGCAACGGCTCTTCACCCCATGCAGCATCAGAATAAGGTAAAATTCCTATGTTTATTTACAGTATGAAACAACACTATATTTTGGGGCCACCTGGGTACGCTTGGCCCCTGGTCCAAATGTTACCAACTCTCCTCTGTAAGCAACGGAAATAGTATGTGACGTTACTGCACTGTGTAACATGGAAAGGTTAAATAACCCTTGTCTAGAACAGCCAATATATGAAGCTTTTAAATAAAACAAAGTAAGTGGGTTACTTTATTTGCTGTACATGCTAGAACAGTCAAATAATGCTAGAATAGTATTAAAAACATATTAGAAAAGAGAGAAAATGTTAATTTAGGCCATTCATCTCACCTCCAGGTCATTGAAAAAAAGGTGTGTGTCTGCCACTTCAAAGATTAACTCTTCCATAGCTAAACCCGATCCGACAACTAGCGTAGGGTCCTAAAGAAAGCCAAAAAATTATTTAATAGCAGTTATTCTTTGACGACAAAAGCATTAGCATATTGATCCGTTTCTAATTTTATCTTGTGTAACATGATTGCTGGTTTTGCAGCAACCGTGTTTTCAGCCTACAGGATCACTCCGTGGGAGTGATCTCAGGCTCGGGGGCAGGCTCTGAGTGGCTGTGCTGTCTGCCCAGACTCCTGGGCAGACAGCAGCAGCAGCGCCCCCGTGTGGTAACTCAGCCTCTTACATCCACAATTTTTTCCGGATGTAAGAGGCTGACAAAACCTAGACACCAGGACAAACTTCTGTCGCCATGGCGACCTGGCGCCTGGGATTTGTCGAGCCCTGGGCTATAATATACACATACACACTGACACTACAATATAGTACACATACTGACTCTGGCACTATACATATACACATTGACACTACGGTACACACACACTCATAGGCTGTAATATAGACATACACACTGACTCTGGCACTACAATACAGTACACACACTGATTCTGGCACTCATACATACAGTCATTAGCACTCGCGATACACAATATCAATACCACACCGATTCAGCACTATACATATATACAAACACACACACGCTATTCTGACACTACATTATACATACATGAACTCTAGCACTATCACTCACTACTCCCTCCCCTGTCTCCTCTTGGAGACCAACCATGCCGCCGCCTCTTTTCTGCCATCGTGAATCCGGCACCCTATGCTTTTCTGCGGGGGCGCAGTGAGGTGAGGGGGATTATGGTGTCACAATGTCCAATCTTGCCATGTAGATTTTTTTTTTTTTTTTCAACACACACATGATCCATTATGCAGGGGGCAGGAGCCAGATTAGCAGTGAAGCAAACCAGGGCCCTGGCATTGCGACGGGTCCCGGTTTCTTATCTGTTCCATGAAGTTGCAATCCAATAATTTGCTCGATGACCCTGATTATAAGACGACCCCCCAAAATTTGAATATTAATTTAGAAAAAAAGAAAAAACCTGAATATAAGACTACCCTATAGGAAAAACGTTTTATTAGTAAATATTAATTCACATGTAAACTATTTAATAAAAACTATTATTGAGAAAAATGCATTTTTTGTTTTTATTTTCTTTTATTTGCAAATCTGCCCCCCAGTTATGCACATCTGCCCCATGGCTTGCTACTCCCAGACTAAGGCATATCTGGCTTGCCCCCAGATATGCCTTATACCCCCTGTATTCCACTCTGCCTCCCTCACATGCCATATACCCCTATATGCCACTCTTCCCCCAAATATGCCTTATACCCCCTATTTGGCAATCTGCACCCTTGACATGCCTTATACCCCTCTATATGCCCCCTAGACTTACCGATGCATCTCCAGACTCCCTGGTGTCAAGTGGGGACAGCCGGTGGATGCCTGTGCAACACCCGCAGACAACCTCCGCTGCTGCCCGACACTTCCGTCGGGACTTCTATGACTGAGCACCAGAAGGTCATGCGATGCCGGTGCTCCATCATAGAAGCCCTGGCAGAAGTGTCAGGTAGCAGCGGAGGTTGTCTGTACACATTGAGCAGACGTTCACCGGCTGCCAGAGAGGAGGATCCAGGTCTCCTGCAGCACTGTGGGGGATCCTCCTCTCTGGCAGCCGGTGAAAGTCTGTGCGATGCACGTAGACAACCTCCGCTGCTACTGGCTGGTACTTCCGTCGGTGCTCCGTCATAGAAGCCCCGGCAGCAGGGGGGGATGTCTGTGTGCAACGTGCAGGCGTCCACCGGATGCCAGACAGGAGAATCCAGGTCCCCTGCAGCGCTGCAGGGGATCTGGATCTTAGTCTTGTAGCCAGACCTCTATTTGAGGTCTGATTATGAGACGACCTTGAATATAAGACGAGGGGTATTTTTCAGAGCGTATGCTATGTCTTATAATCAAGCAGATACAATATATATATATTATATATATTGTAACACATACATACGTGTGTGGGATGGAAAAAAATAAAAAAATGGATGAAAATGTAAAAGGCAGACAAGCAAGATAAGGGAAATTCTGGATATTCACTGTAGGTGAGATCTGACCAGGGATCTGTAAAGTGGCATAGTCACCTATTTTTTTTTTTAATAAAACATGTTTGCTATGAATTTGTGACTGTTACCAAAGTTTACCAAACAAAATAAGAGAAATCAAAATGTGTGCTCCACCTAAGCAACTCAAAGATAGTATCCAGACACACAATATCACATTGAAATAACATTGTGAGAATATTAATTTTACAGATCACACACACAGATAAGCACAGGGATAGACATTTAAAGTGAATCCAGGGGTCTGTACCTTTCCATACTTTTGTGCATATGACCCGGTGAGCAGAGAGTGAAAGATGATAATGGTTTCATCCAAGTCCCACAAAAACACACGCTGGGGAAACAAAGAGAAAAATGCAACAAAATGTTTCTCATGTCTTAAAAACACAGGCATACATGACAGAAAATAAAACATGACAGAGTGATCACAACAGAGCAAAAGGACCTAATAAAAAATTATGAATTTAATGGCTTAAAAAGGAAGCAAATTATCAAGTCACATGATATTTTAAAAATCTGCAATTCAAGTTACAAAATAAAATCTGTAGTAGTAATAATAAAAACCCACACACATTTTTCTTTTTACGACTATTTCAATAACAAAAGTTTTTAAACTTTTCATGCAATGTTATTAAGCATAGTAATGTGTAGGGCTAGACACGTTTGTTAAGTTAACAGCCAGGGAATGTATCTTCCTAGTGTATACCCTGGCAGCACCGAAGTATGAGGTGTAGCCCCTCCTCCAGGGCAGGAAAACAAAAATCTGCCCCTGTGGAAAAACAAATCCAAACACAAATATGCAAAAAAACAAAAAAAACAAAAACACAACACTCGGAAAGCAGCCTGCGGGTTTTTTGACGGGTCCCAGACTGGGCCTTAAGCCCCCATATCTGGACCCAAGATATGAAAGGCCAAGTCAATATAGTAAAAAGGACATCAAGACTGCATAGAAATAGCAGCTTCAATTGTAGCACCCTACAGACCTGAATAAAGAATTCAGGGCTTCATGGTGGATGAAACAGATGGTGATGTTTCTCAGAGAGCATCATATTGAGAAAATCTTCCAAATAGTGGCATATTTCTACCTGGTGAATACAGTAATTCTTTGCTTCGCAATATAATATTTAAGACTCCTGGCGAAAGATCGCATTTGAGTGAGAAAGCCTTTTCAATCTCCAAGCCGTCACCTGAAAGTTCCACACACTTCTTGGCCAATATGGGGCTACCAGAATGACATCTGCCTCGTCTGTTCTTATCTACCTGATCACTCTGGAGAGAAGCGGAAAAATGCAGGAACAATGTAGCCCGAAGATGGCAGAAGAAAAGCTTTCTATCTAGTGGTATCCAATACCGTTAGTCTCTGACAGGGTAGCACTTCTAACGGTTCGCTATCCAGCCGAGTTATTGTAGAATCTGAGAATTCGGCTGATATGGAATTGTAGAGTGGCAAAAGATGCCAATGGTGTAGGTAGGGAACTACTTTGATTCCTTGTCACATGAGGTGGTTAATACTCAAGGAGCGGATGACAGAACTCAAAACTGAGGCCCTCAGGCCCTTGGCAGAGCCAGCCAAAAAGAATCTTTGAGACCAACAAGAAATAGTCTCCTGAACAAACACCTACAATATTGATTTAAAATTAACTTTAGAGTACTTAGGGCTTTTGCACCAAGAAGGCTGGACTCCCAGTCCCACTTCTGAAAACAGGAACTAGTACTTCCTTTGTCTGTAAATCCAGAAAAAAAAGTTCCAAAATAACTGGGATTTTAGGGGATTGAGAGAAAGTGTTGAAATCCCAAGTCTATGGGAAGCTCGACCGAGAGATTCGATAAGCTTGTTGAACAATGCTAAGCATCCAGAGATTTGTGTTGATGGATTTCCTGGTTTAACTGAAAGGATGAGGACTGATGTCTCATGCATGGTGAAGTCACCTCTGTGAGCTTATGACTTATCCCTCTAGGATCTGGATCTATCTGCTACTGGGTTCTTTGAAGAACAAAACAATCTTGACTTAAATCTAGAAGGGTTCTGGGATTGAGGTATTCAGTACTTATCTTCAGAAATATGCTCTAACAAGCCTTCCAGACCTTTGTCAAATAAGTCCTTCCCTAGGAAAGGAATTTCACACAGTATATTCTTACACATGGAGTCAGCTGGCCACAATCCACCAAAGGGTACTACAGGGTACAACCTGTTTTACAAACAGACTAAATGGCAGAGCCACATAAAAAGTCTACAGCAACCGATATTTCAGCTAGTGACTGATAATCTTCTGCTTGTTGCATCCACAACTTGATACAGCAGGCTACAGATGTTGCTGCAATACAAGAACTGACTCCAGCAACAAATGATTTGAAAGTCTTCTTGATTGCTCCTTCTGCTTTCATATCCATAGTATCAGCAAAGTGAGCAATGCCCTCCATTGGAATAGTGGATCTTTTTGTGGTTTTCACTATCGGTTTCCATCTATTGTCCATGAACACAAAAAGATTTTTAACCCTTCTGGAAGTGTTAAATCTTTACTAGGGGTGATCCATTGCTCTGAGATAAGGTGTTTGAATGCCTCAGGTACAGGGAAAGTTCTAGGCCTTTTAGAGTAATTGGCAAAAAACAAAAAGTTCTTGTCCACAGCTTCTGGCATTTCAAAAGCTGCTCTTATTGCCAAGATGAGTTGCTGTGTTTTCTCTCAGCTCTCCTTCTTCTGAAGAAATGGCTTCTAAGACAGACCTTAAATTTTTTTGCTAAGTAAATGTTGAAGCACCGGGGACGGTAAAACTTACTCTGAAGCTTAAATAGAAATTACTTCAATTCACTGCCACCATCTTCTATGGGTCAGGAACAGTAACAGCAAACCTTAGACCAGGAGTCGCTCAGAGGCGAGCAAAACCAGGCAGGAAAAACAATGAAGGGACAGGGACAAAGGATGGGCAAGTTTTTATTGTTTTTTCCTGCCTTAAATGGAGGAGTAGCTGCAACTTAATACTGCCAGGGATCACAGGAGAAACTACTTTCAGTTGATGTCAGTGATGCCTGCATATTTTAAACATAAAACTAATGACTGTAAGTAACCCCTGGGACCCGATGAAGCCATTCATAAAGATAAAGAGACAGTAACATGTGGTTTGGAATACAACAGATGTATGGTTAAAAGACCTACCTCAAGATCATTCAGTTGAGATGAAGAGGCTTCTGGTTTCTTAGCCTTCCCTCTACTCTTCATGGGCATGTTTTTCTTACTTTGGTCCTCTGTTTCTTTGCTGCTCATTGCTCTCACAGGCTGGCTCAAATCAGTATTGTCTAACAGGAAAAAAAATATTGGTGTGTCATACAGCGGTTTAAACATTCAACTCTCAACAACACAAAGAAAGCCACTTCAGCAAATTTTGGAAATTTTTCAACATCTCTTATGTTCCACAAAATATATGATTATCAAGGAACATGATGATTATGACAAACAGTGCAGCTGTACATACTGGAGGTGGGCCTCTGGGCAGCCGGTGTTGGAGCCGTTCCTGATTTGCCTGTCTGAAACCCAGGTGTTTCAGGATTTGTCTCTGTGTTGTCAGAGGATGCTTCTGATGGAAATGTCTGGTTTGGGTAACACGGCTGGTACTGATTCTGCCCAAGTATAGTATATGTTGGATATTCCTTAACAGAAATGGCAACATCATAATTAATATCAGGCCCTTAGATATACACATTTACCAACAAGGTTAATAAACATGCAATCAAATGGTGCTTGTAAACAATATGGCTCACTCCTCATCATTTTATCACTTCCTCAAAACTAATCTCACAACCTAGAAGTGAAAAATTTATGATAACACTGGCTTGTTAAATGTAGTAGAACAATTGAGAATTCAATAGTAGTGAGAAGCCTAATGTATTAGTAGTGCTCCCTCCCCTAGTACACTAGAACACATTAGGATTACAAACAACAAGTGATTCTGGTATAAGATTTTCAAAGTTATTACCATATCAAACCACTTGCCCTGCTTATTGGACTATTCTATCTGGTTGTCATTGTGACAGAAACATGTATCAAACGTTCCACTAGTATAAACAATTGAGTGGCAGACAGGAGTAGACCTATCAGAGTCACTGTGCCTCAGCTCCCACTGCCCAATGGCAGTGCCATCGTTGCTCAGATGTTTGGCTTCAATTTGTAAAAGAACAGACTCTATACTAAGGAATCTCCCGGCAAATTTACCTGGTTTGAAATGCTGGTAATTGTAGGAACAGCAATATTAGTGATAGGAGATGGACTGGGCATTGCACTGACATTGGTAGCTGTAGCTGTTGAAAGAAACACAAATTGGTCTTTGTAAATAATATTGTTTGGAAGAAGTGGCTAATAAGCATAATGGGTATTTTTTTGTAGAACTATTTTGTATTAAACATTTGTGTTGCATAATATACTGCACAACAATCGTGTGATAATAGATGGTGTTTCAATGTGGCGTGTTGGTGACAAGCAGTAGTATGATGAGCTAATAAAAATATGGGAGAAGCCCAAAAACTAATACTTTAGTTTTTATTGATATTAGGCAGCACATCCACCTTCCACACAATACCATGTTTAACATATGGATAGTTTTCGGGTTTTATTTCCCTAGTATAATCGATTGGAATCCATTTAGCCAGTGTTCTCTACCTTGCACAGGGTAAGAATAAAGTACTGGGCTAGACTGGCTGCTATTAACTCCAGTGGAGCTCGGCACGACAGCCGGCTGACTCTGTGCATGGATTAAGCCACTTTCAGATTTGATACCCGGCCACAAAGCACCTGATGAAGAGAAGAAAAGATCAAAAGGAATACTTTCAATTAAAATGAATCCACATGGCATTTCATACCTGTTACTACACCTGCCTTCAACTTTTAGGAAACCAAAATTCTACTATATAATTATCAGGAAATCTTCACAGATGGTAACATAAGGAATTATTACCATACTGCTAGAATTTAGGTTATAGTTTAGAGCCAATGTTAAACTAATTTGTTAAAAAAACATGTATAACCTTCCTTAACCCTGTTGAGCACATTAAGTAAGTATTCTCTAATAACTACATACAAAACTAGATTGGAAGACCCACCACTACCAAAATATCTTCCAACAATAAGTGACATGCGCTCAAGTATAGGTTTAAAAGAGACACCAAGTATGAAACAGCCTTCTGTAGAGCATGGTAACGATCATTTGTATGTGGACTCGAATTACTATATATGTCACAAAAAATATATACATATACCCACACATCAATAGTTGCCAGTTGTAAGCAAATTCCCATAGTCCCATAGTAATATAATACTCTGAGACAAGTCGTCCTTGCATCAAAGCTCACCAAAAGGAGGTAGACCATAAGTTTGCGATGATGCCTGAGGGTACATTGTGTACGGCTGAGACTGTTGAAGAGTTTGGTAATTATTCTGCCCACTGTATGCTGCCATCGATTCTGCTACAGGTACAGAGAGGATGTGTGTATATGGCCTGTGAGAAACATAGTAAATAAACAAGTCTAGGAAATAAACATTGCTTAATGTAATTTGAATTGTGTAGACCAGACAGGAGAAAAATTGGATTTTACAATTTCATTTAGAGAAATGTTTATAGCTTATGGAAATACATTCAAGGTATGTTAAAAAGTATTCACTTTATACGTCCTTCCCAAGGTGTAGACAGAACCAAAGACTTACTTTGCTGGATATAGCTGTGAGGTATAGTCACCAGTTGGACGTGGTATGTAGTCTGCACAGGGAAGGACTAAAAAGAAGGCAGAATATAGAAGTTGCCTGAAATGAACATTTCTATTCATACTGTATATTAAAATATTAACCCCATACATGTATATGTCGTACACATAAAAATGCACAGAAGCCTATATGTATACGTAAAATATATAGAGATATACAGATGTTAGTGTTCATTTTGAAGAATATCTTTCAAACATCAATAGTCTGGAATACAAGAGTTTATTCACTACAAAATATGTTTGGATCAATTCTCCACTATGCATCCGGAAGAACAAACCCTGGTGTTTTGCTCTTTTTCTAGGGCAGAGCCGGACCAGCAAAACGCACAGTTAAATTGATGAGATGACTCAAGAAATCACACAAAACACAAAGAATTACATAGGTCCAAGATGATTATTCTAGATTTACCCCATCAGAATCAGTCCTACAAAATGCACAGAGAAGCCGATGGGTTAAAACCATTTCAGCTAACCTGTCTCGTTTCAAAGCATATTGCTAGAAAGTGGGGCATAAGCGCCAACTGGAACCACAAACTTCATGTTAATCAGTGTGATTAGTTTATGTTTGAAGACAAAAAATATGTAATACATTTGTGCGCTAGACAAAACAAAAAAAAAAAATAAAAGTAGGGGCCATGGGATGCACACAGGTACTCACTTTCAGTTGGCATAGTATTGTGAGAAGAGATATCACCCTTCTGATCACTAGTTTCACTGTTGCCCACTTGGCTAAAATAGGAGGAAAATCAGTTGTAAAATATATCAAAATAATAAAGCTGAATAAATGCACAAAGCCTGGTTACACATTTATGGCTACTCTAGTGTGCAGCTACTTGCCATGAGTATTTAATATTAATGTACTGGCAACAAGAAAAAGCTACACATCCAATATGACTTAAAATCACATATAAGAAAAAATACTGCAACTATTATAAACAAATCAATATAGAAGAGATTATTAATTATAATGAAATTACTTCAGATAAAATTATATAATATTACAAAAAATACAGGAGATTCTACTTGTCAAATATCAAAGTGTTTTTCACAATAGGAAAAGGTGTGTAAATATTAACAGTAAAATACACTATATACAGTGCAACTCCTGAGTACAACATATGCAAGTTAATATTATGCATATCCAATTTAGACCCCATCATAATAAAAAAAAAAAATATGGCACATAATGTGTTAATAATAGAGAGAAATGCACTCATTTTAAAGTTATATTATTTCAGAAGCACTTAAAATAGCATATCTATCAAGTTTCAGTGTAATAATATCTAATATTTTAAAAAGAGTTTTAAAAGAAATTTGATTTAGTGAGAGTAAGGCAGGTTTACAGTCTACAATTCTGATATAAGTTATAACCATATAAATTAATATTCTCACAGCCCACATTTGTTCATATGTAATGCTTTACCAACCTCAAACTGTCTTCACCTGGGTCCTGCATTTTTGCCTTTTTGACCTGAAAATTGAAAGCAATATTGCTAAATTATTTTGCTATAAATGTTAGAAAACCCATATTAGAGCAAGTTCAATATATACTAAATTTTATACACACCTGCTGAAAACCAAATAGAAAGAAAAGACTTGAGTACAACGGCAAAATGTTGTTCCTGGGTCCGATGGAAAGAGAAAAGAAATCCCTCTACCTTGACTGTCTCAAGAGGAAATGTGCGTGCATTCAATGTCTTTTTAGCTTAAGTACAATCCGAGGTTGGAAGAAACCTGAGACAGGGTATCAATTTTACCACAAGAAACAATGGAAAATTTCTCGCTAAAATCCTTTAGGAGAGGTCTTTTTTATTATTATTACTACTGTATTTGCTCGAATATAAGACAAGGCTTTTTTCAGAGTAAATACTATAGCCCCCCTAGTCTTATATTCAAGGTCGTTTTATAATCCAACCTCAAACAGAGGTCTGACTAGAAGACTAAGATCCAGATCCCCCGCAGGACTGCAGGGTCCCTGAATCCTCTTCTCTGACAGCCAGTGAACCCATTCCCCGCAGCGCTGCAGGAGACGAGGATCCTCCTCTCTGGCAACCTCTGCTGCTGCCCGACACTTCTGCTGGGGCTTCTATGGCCGAGCGCCGGCGTGACATGACCTTGCAGTGCTCAGTCATAGAAGCCCAGGAGGAAACGGCGGGCAGCAGCAGAGGCCGTCTACGTGCATCATGCAGATGTTCACTGTTTCACCCACAATAGACACCAGGGAGTCTGAAGCACGGGGGACCAGTCTGCAGATGCATTGGGAAGTCTGGGGGGCAGAGTGGCATATCAGGGGCACAATGGCCTATAAGGGGTATAAGGCATATCTGGGGCAGAGTGGCATATTTGGGTTATAAGGCATATGGGGGGGCAGAGTGGCATATCTGGGTTATAAGGCATATTTGGGAGGCAGTGTGGCAAGCCTGAGCTCAAATATGCTTAACTGGGGGGCAGGATGGGAAATAAAAACAAGAAATGCATTTTTTTTTATTCTGCTGTTTGTTTTTACCATCCAGTTTGTTCATTAAATTATTTTAAATAAACGAAAAAAAATATTTATTCGATTAATCTAGAGAAAAAAGAAAAGTTGATTATGAAAATAATAATTACTTGCAGCCCCAACTTGGACCTTAATCTCATCATAGATTCAGGATAGTGTTATGCCTATCCCATACCTATCTAATTTCCCTTATTGCCAGAGGTCGTTCCATTTATCTACCACTGTCTCAGTGGTAGAAACATCTTTTCTTGTTGAACATTTCTCCTCCTTCAAAATAAACGTCCCTAGTGTACTTTGCTAATAGGACATGAATTGTATGTCGGCATTTAATATAGTCTTTGGTACTAAAATATATAAATCACCTTTGATTTCTCAAGTGTGTGCATATGTCTACAAACACATGCTCTGGGGAAAAACTACACTATGTACCCTGTACATACAGAATGTACAATGTGACTTATGGGTATAGAAATATAAGTACCGGTATACGTTTTCACTTCACAGTAGGAATACTACAGCACCAGTATTTTCAATCCAAAAGTTAAACCACCTGTAGTATAGAATTTCCCAGACCAATTATCAGCATCTATTAGCCCTATTAAAGAACAAGTGTGACAAATAACAATATCCCATATAGCACTCATGAAACATATGTGACAAACAAGTTGATTGAAAATTGGTCTGCAAGTGAAGTAATGACTAAAAAAAATTCAGGTTAACAGACAAGCATGGAGGACAGAGATTCTAAAGCATTACTGTTTTAATCAGTTATGTTTTAAAGTTATTTAAATGTTATTTATAGAGGAAAATGTCCCTTAACAAAAACGTAACAATAGGAAAATGTCACACCATTTTGCACCATGATACTGAGTGTCCATTGATGATTAAAAGAAAACAGTTCTACTCTGGCAGCAGTGTTTACATTTTTGGTAAGTATCATAACTGACCTTTAGTTAATTGTTCTATCCATGCTTTACTTATAACAAGGTGAAAAACACATACAAGCGAAGGTACAACAAAATATCAAAAATTAACTTAATTGAATTTGTACTGGGCTGGATGGAACAGAGATTACAGGCAAACTGAACTATTTCTGGAGCAGGTCAAAAATAATCTGTCTATCCTTGTCCACAACAAAGTGAATAACTGAACACGTTGCTCTCACCTAATCACCTTAATCCCCCATATCCACTCACTCCATATTTCAGATATTATATATAGTTATATAAAATATATAACTCACAGTTGATGGAAGTAACTTTAAAGCAATTGATAAATCTATATAAACCTCTATACATAATGTATATGAAATGCAGATAGAATTATATACTTAATCATGCATTAGTTGTGTTTCCTTAGATTTCTCCATATGTATACAGCATAGGAATATAAAAACAGAATTTTTGGGAACGAGCGCCGTCTAGGGGCAAGTTTTTTTTCTTCTCCTCTTTCCTTTCTATTCCCTTCATTTTTCTTACCTCCCTGCTGCTCTTAAGTGAGCTCTGTACGTGGATGGATGGATGTAGCAAACACCCGCCACTTATGTCATTTATATGTTTTCATGGTTTTTCTCAGGGCATATTTCGGATCTATCACGTACAAAAATAAAAACTCAGAATTGTATCTTTTTTTTTCCCATTCACTTTTTGAATTGGACAAAGTTTAGTAATTTCAATAATTCCCATCGGGTAAGATACATGTCCATTGAAATCGGGCTTTTAAAATTGTTACCACTGCAAGGAGTTAATTTCCAGATATATGTATATTTACTGCTATGCCCCACGTTTTCTGGGTGAAAAACCATGTAATATAAAACTGTAAAAAGGTGACAGATTCTCAATCATTTATTTATTAGAAATGATTAAAAGTTTAACCCTTATCCCACATTACATGCCAGTATGCACTTCTTGCCCTAATTCCTATTACCATTACGTTTAAGTCATAAAAGAGAACAGTTACCTTTACTAAATATAAAAATCAAACAAACGTTACAAACATACTGGCAACACTGCTAGGTAAAAAAACCCACTGAAATTGTTGTGGGGCCTGCAGGAGAATAGATTAACGAAGATTACCGGCTGCTCTGTCAAATCCCGGCCGTTTTCCATGGCTGCCGTCTTGAAGAGTTCACAGTACCGTAAGTCTTAAGGTCCTGATCAATGGATCCCTAAATGAAAGGGAAAAAAAATCTTCATACATTGTAATACATGATTGAGAAGCCTAGGACCTTTTCTTTTGGTCCATATTCCTTAGCCTTTAGGAGACATGCATGTACAGTTGCTGTCCTTGACGGTAAACATTGTTAATTTTCAAGTTCCTTTTTTTTTTTCCAAATCTCTAGAAACATAAATGTCTTGTAACTGGTTCAGAAAACGGAGTCTAGAACAGCGCCCACATTAACCAAAGCACAACAAAAGTTAGTTTGAACGATACAGTGAATAGATTAAAAATTGCTATAAGGGAAGCTAAAATAAGACAATTGAATACAGAGCCCAATAATCTGGTAGCATACCCAGCAATTTTAGGAAAAGCCCAGATGGCCAAAGACACATTGACAGTTTCAGGTATGCAATGAAAAAAAAAATAAAATGAAGCACATATTCCTGCCACTGCCTAGGCATATCACAGCAATTTGATTACAATCTGACCCATTTACATTAGCGAGAATTTATATAACAGTTACAAAAGCCACACAACATTTTAAGTAGGACAAGAGTTTTCACAGACAATAGTGGCAATGACCGTGATTAAAATCCATATTGTACCACACGATGAAATTATTTTCATCTGCAAAAGGACTAGTAAATACAAAATGGATATTTTTTTCTTCTTAAATGTATGGCTGGACAAATGTATTCAAATCTAGTGCCAATGTTGTTGTGTTTTCCTCTCCTTATGTGCCTCCCGTCTATATTCTCTCCTCACTCCATGTCACTTACATGCCATGTCAATACATGCCATATAAAGTGGACTAGGGTGATATCTCAAATATTCATGAAGTAACTAAAAATCATCGAAGATTCAGATCTCTCTTTTGCTATAAGGAAGAAACTATTTTGTTAATTGCGGGACATGGAAGAAAAAAGAAACAAAAATAACCCCCCACACACACACACACATTAATAATGTTATGGAATGGAAGCCGTAGCAAAATGCAAGATTAGTGGCTTGGCCTTTTTAATGTAGTGGCTGGAAACAGATTATCAGATGAGTGATACATATTTGCAGATGACGCCTTAGAAAACTGGCTACAATTTCATTTTCATGTGCTTCCGGCTTTAGAAAAGCACATTTTAAAAAAGTCCTAATCTGTTCAATAAGTACGCCTCTCCCGTGGTCTTAGATTAAACTGGTTAATACTAGCAAGAGCATACACAGAAAAAGGAAACCAAGAGAAAAATCCACTGATAAGGAGCTTCACGTGACAATAGCATAACAGTACCAGATAATCGTAATAGCGCCTTCTGCATTTTAGAGTCATTTACATGTTCACAACAAAATAATAATTCTCTCTCTCTGATATCACATCGTAAAAACAAAAACACATTTAACCCTTCACTAACTTGTACTACTTATTCTTAACTCTACACCACAGGGAAACGGATAAAATACGCATACATTAAAAAAATCTAAAGAAATAGTGAAGATTGTAAGACGCCTTCCTGCTCACACCAGAAGAAACAAATGAAATATAAATAAAAAAACTGATATGTTATAAGATACTATAAGACTTTTTTAATATCACTTTAAGAAATCACAAAGATGTAATAGATCCCTGTGTTTGCTAACAACTCACAACTATTACCACCATTACAGTATTACAAATGAGATAACAGATTATAGAGACAGACCCCCAAGATGAAACCGCTAGAATAAACATTAATAAAAAAAATCCCACAGTGCAGCTTTTCTGAGTTTTTTCACCAAAATAAATTCCCCCTGCATTATGCTAAACCCAACAACGTTATACTGCAATCGTTCAAACACTAGTAGGGGTGAAAGGGTCATGCAAAGAACGGAATGGGCTGATCTGGCACTCCACTCAAGACACAGTTTCTAGCATTTCGAGGAGTATGCAATGAGGACAGTTCCAAAAAGTTTAAAACTTAGTGTTGGGTACCTTTAAATAAATACAATTTGAATGCATGACTCGCAAGGCCAATACAAAGGGTACAAAGTAACAAAAGTGGAAAAGAAAGGCTAAATGCCACATTGCCTTTATTTGTTGATGTGACCAGGATTATGCAATCAAGAGTGTATCAGACAAATAATGAAATAATACTGCAGTTATCAATGGGGTGGGATATGGTCAATCAGCCCCAACCAATTTTAAATCAATACGTTTAACCAGATACCCTACTACTAATCTAAACAGAAAAGGGCTGGCTCCAGGGCTACTTTCTATGTGTCAAGTTAGAAATGAATTACAATTGAATAGGGTACACAAATCATTGGGAATCTGTGTGGGACAGAGACTTTCTATGTCAATGTATTTGTATCGACTGCATGTGCTGTGGCGTATACTGCACCCATTGTACCTTCTCTTGTGTAAACTTAACGCTAAGTACACTTGAGGTGCCATTTAAAGACAAGCATACAGATCTCAAAAAACAGCGTTTTCTTAATTAGCTGATATGCCCATCATAAAAATGCCAAGGAAGCACACAGTATGATCAAGGTCTGCAATCCGTTGGTGAAGTTGTGATGTCTGCTTTACAGACACTGAGCTGCGACCAAGCATACACAGTAAATATAAAATTGCACTTTCATGCTTGTTTTTTTGTCCGCGTAATTCTTTTGAAGATACTTAATTAAAAAAAAAAAAACTTTATCTTTGGAAATCTGAGAAGCGTAGACAAAAAGGTAGCAAAACTAGTGTCCAATCTGTTTTATTCTTGTCCACCTCTTACAAAGGCTGTCTGAACCACCTTAAGTGAGTGATAACACATAAGGTGACTCGCTAAGCATGTAGAGTTATTTTGTTTATATTGTGCAGTGAAAGTTCAGGATTAAGGAACTGTGTAACCCTTAGAATGCCAACCATATCTGTTACATGGTTGCACCCTGTACCTTGCAATAAACTGAAGGGAGAAGAAACATTTTCTGTAATGTATTGGTGCTACAGATCATCCTTACCTCCATCGGAAGCGCTCTGTTAGTTTGTACATCCAAATGTTTGTACATCTTCAATGTACATACAAACAGGACACAACAAACAAAGGAAGAATCCAAAATACCTGTGAGTAGGGTTGGGTACACATACAAAGAAACATACGCACTTGAAGCAAGCAATGACTAATATATCAAATACAAGCACTTAGATTTAAAAGAATCAACTACAACTCCAATAACACCAAGCCATAATGCTGAGGGTCATCTGAACCAACACACAAAAACAGCTACACTAGAACGGTGTCATAATAAGGGAAATGGTTATTTTTAGATTATTTTTCTTCGTCACAGGTATTATATGTACCCCATCTTATGTGTCAGCCCATCTACACGTGCTTCATGTACAAACAACCAAATATATTAGATACATTTACAAAGTGGATTTGTGGCTTTTTAAATAGTATTTCTTTTTTATTATTATTATTGCTTGGTTTGGGATATACTGAGAAAAAACGGGGAAAATGCATTCTATCACTTAATGTAGAATGGCTTGCCATAAACTAGGCATTTAGCAATCTATAAATATCGCCCGAACACCAGGGAGGAAAAATGTGACCCGGACACCCTGCACTCAAAGGGTTATAACTTGCTCAATATGTAATGGACGTGCAGGCTGGGTTAAACTGATAAAGATGCCACACAATAAAATATTTCACAGAAATGGTTTAATTAATTTGAATATTTGCCTAGAGCGTTACAGCGGTCAGCTGAATGAAGTGCTAATATGATTGCGGGGATTTCATTACAGATATCATTTAAAAGTAAGCTCCACTGCGCCGTGAGAGGCTTCTCTAACTAACAGACTTAATTCTGAAGTGAAACGGCTTTAACCTCGATGAACAGTGCCGTACAAGCGAATTCCAGTGGGTCTCAAACAAACTCTGCAATCGCTATGCCGGCAAATTAATTTACTTACCGCGGCAGAGGTTGAAGTATAGAAAAAACATTTTTGCATAAACAAAAATTGATAGATATTAAACATGGTCTTTTCTTATTGAAGAACTAATCAAGCCCAAATATGGCATGCAACCTCATGTTCACCTTCGAACAGCCCTCAGACAGATGCACAAGATCCCATGGACTGAAACCAGAAATAACAGGATCAAGAAGATTATTAAAATAAGACATAAAACCATTCCTGGTGGGCGATTACTGTAGGCTACAACTTCAATCACATTAATGTCTTCATTCAACGACACATGATATCACTGTTGATACGCTGTGATTAGCAGAGAACGTGCACGCTGCTTGGAAAATTTACATCACGTTTTCAATTAAAAAATACATTAAGTATTTTTTTTCAAAAAATCAGTATATTAGGGAAGAGTGAATAAACTAAACTAAAATTTTGAAAACAATAATTTGGTAACCACCAATACTTGGTAGTACAAATACTACATAAAACCATTTTACTCATTCCAAAATGCAAGATCAAATTGAGAAAAGAAATTATAAAGGTAATGGTAGCCCGTGTCAGAAGCAGCAGTCTAGAAATAAAATGTATACACGCATAAATTAATGATACAACATAAGATCTTTCTTCACCAGGATGTGTAGAGAAATTCAGGTCTTGTTCAAGATCAAGTCAATTTTAATGTTACTGGTAATTCTCGCCTTTCTTAACCCCTTAAGCACAATGGGCGGTCCCGAAACCCATTGAAAACAATGCATTTTGAGCCTGTACCTGTACGGGCTTTGTCATTAAGAGGTTAATAGCACTACAGAACCTGTCAGGGAGCTACATATAATAATAAAATATTCCAAAATATTGTACTGTGTCCCTTAAACAATACTCTAACTCTTTAACTCAGTGTTGTGAAAATCTACACCTACAAGACCAAGTGTGGTCTGTGTGGTGATTATGCAAATTCATGTCAGTTTAGCTCAGAGTGATCAGTGGGGACATCTCCAGTGTAAATTAATTTCAGGCCCCGGGACGCACGTAACTAAGCCTTTTTATGCACCTCAGCACTATGTTTCCGGCTGGAGATACATCTGAAGATACTCTGCACCTAAATGCAGCAGGCAGAAGAATACGGCGCGGAGTAGAAACACCTGTGTCCATCAAAAAAGGTATGTAAATATCTGCGGATTGTAGAGAGTTAACCCTTTGCTAGCGTTCCGAATTCAAAATGTGAAATGAAAACGAAACAAGGCTAATTTCTTTTCGCCTCAAAACGAAAGAGAATTTCATACAAATAAAAGGCAATTTTACAAAGCCTCACAGACCTACACAAAGGTTTTCAATTTATACATCATTGTATTTTATAAATCACAAGTTTCATAAAATACCACAGAACAAAATCACAATGGCAGTTATATATAAGATAAAAGATAAATAAAGTGCAGCGCTCCGTTTGTAATAACTCTATATTAATAGTGTTATGCAGTTTTGCATTATATACAATTGAACATGTCCGTCCTTACAAAATAACACCCATCGTGCATAATAAATAAATAAATAAACACACAAAAAAAAAACAGTTATATATAAGAAGGCACTCTCCCGGCAAATTGACAATAGCAAATAATTTATCACCCACACTGCTTCATTCTCCACCAGAATTACTGTTTATGCATAGCGCCTAATTTATTAAACAAGAGCCAGTCATAGTTTGGGTGTTTTCATCTCGCTGCAAACTTCATCCATATGTAAAAGCAGTTCATAAAACTGACAAGTATATAATCTTTCAATTGATATTTCCTAGTTGAGAAGAAAAAATAAATGTGCAAAAAAAAAAAAAACATTTAACAGGCACATTATTTTTTTAACACACACACACATATATATAATATATATATATATATATATATATATACACACACACATACATATATAATACACACACACTTATTTTTTATTATGTTATTTTTTAACACACACATATATTATATATATATATATATATATATATATATATATACACACACACATAATTGTATCTTGCTAAAATGTACAAACTGTATATATGTCTCTAAGAGGGAGACCTCTGAGAAGCGAGCATCTAACTGCAAACACACGTGTAAATGTGATATACTTGCAGGTAAAACACGTAAACAGTTACGGGGGGAAAGCTGGTCTATTTTCACTTTCATGACTACGGCATCATTAATGTTAAAGTCAAATCACTTTGTGGATTACTTGAGTAGCAGGTATGCAAACATTCGTATCAGAAGTACGTGATAAACGAGATCCCTCCATTCATTAAACATCATACACCTGTCATTAAACAAAAGGTCTGCCGTAATCCAGGTTGACCATCACCATCTACATGCTGCCGACATCTTCCGTTCTGTCCTACTGGATGGTGAGCTTGTTTCAGGAGGGTCCATATTACCTTTAGTGTCTGTTAATCTAAATTGTTATGCTACATTTATCCATTGTATAGCATCGCAGAATATGATGCAGGCAGTAAACAAATCAATAGAATAATACTAATAAAATTAAAAAATGACAGTATTTTTGTGATTGGGATAAATGCAGTAACCATAAAAAGAAAAACCTATAGCCAAATTTCCTAACGTAGTTGCGCGAGTGGAGCCACCAGAATCACTTTTTAAACATATTGAGTCGTTTTCAGTTTACACTTAAACATCACCATGAATATTCAAAGCACATAGTAAGATTTGTCAAAAGACAAGTTCCACTTAAAGGGGAACTGCCTAATTCAGCAAACATCGACAATCAGCCACAGAACTTAAGGAGGGGGGGAGAACTCCCAAATTATTTTGTTACAAGCGTCTAATTTAAACATAATAATAATAATATTTTCAGGCAGCTGCATATTAGCCAGTTGTATATTCCGTACAACCATACATCTACCACAGACTCCTTGTAAGAGCCATTACTATAACAAAATCACAATGGCAGTTATATATAAGAAGGCACTGTGCCGGCAAATTGACAATAGCAAATAATTTATCACCCACACTGCTTCATTCTCCACCAGAATTACTGTTTACGCGCCTAATGTATTAAACAAGAGCCAGTCATAGTTTGGGTGTTTTCATCTCGCTGCAAACTTCATCCATATGTAAAAGCAGTTCATAAAACTGACAAGTATATAATCTTTCAATTGATATTTCCTAGTTGAGAAGAAAAAATGTGCAAAAAAAAAAATTAACAGGCACATTCTCAGTATATATATATATATATATATATATACATACACACACACATAATTAATGTTATTTTTTTTAACACACACACACACCTATATATATATACACATACATATACACACACACTTTTTTATTAATGTTATTTTTTTAACACACACACACATATATATATATATATACACACACACGCACAAACACATAATTGTATCTTGCTAAAATGTACAAATTGTATATACGTCTCTAAGAGGGAGACCTCTGAGAAGCGAGCATCTAACTGCAAACACACGTGTAAATGTGATATACTTGCAGGCAAAACACGTAAACAGTTACAGGGGGAAAGCTGGTCTATTTTCACTTTCATGACTACGGAATCATTAATGTTAAAGTCAAATCACTTTGTGGATTACTTGAGTAGCAGGTATGCAAACATTCGTATCAGAAGTACGTGATAAACGAGATCCCTCCATTCATTAAACATCATACACCTGTCATTAAACAAAAGGTCTGCCGTAATCCAGGTTGACCATCACCATCTACATGCTGCCGACATCTTCCGTTCTGTCCTACTGGATGGTGAGCTTGTTTCAGGAGGGTCCATATTACCTTTAGTGTCTGTTAATCTAAATTGTTATGCTACATTTATCCATTGTATAGCATCGCAGAATATGATGCAGGCAGTAAACAAATCAATAGAATAATACTAATAAAATTAACCCCTTAAGGAAAATGGGTGGTCCCTAAACCCATTGAAAACAATGCATTTTGAGCCCGTACATGTATGGGCTTTGTCATTAAGGGGTTAAAAATGACAGACTAGGGAGGACTCCCGAAAGCTCGTCATTATTTTAAATACTGTTAGTCCAATAAAAAAAGGTATTACAAGATTCTGCAACATTCTGTTTTTTGCATTCGTATACACTGGACTAATACGGCTACCCCAAACTACAGTGATTGGGATTAAATACCATAACCATAAAAAGAAAAACCTATAGCCAAATTTCCTAACGTAGTTGCGCGGGTGGAGCCACCAGAATCACTTTTTAAACATATTGAGTCGTTTTCAGTTTACACTTAAACATCACCATGAATATTTAAAGCGCATCGTAAGATTTGTCAAAAGACAAGTTCCACTTAAAGGGGAACTGCCTAATTTTGCTTGTCAGTAAGTGGTTTTGGAGAGATTTAGTTTAACCCCTTCAAGACCGGGACGTACCTGGTACTTCCGGGTCACAGGCCACCGGCAGACCGGGACGTACCAGGTACGTCACCGCTGATGTGTTCCCAGCGATCAGTAGCAGCCACTCCCCCCTCAATCCCGTGCACGTGATCGCTTTGCAGCGAATCACGAGCACGGAATTTAAATATTTTAAAAAAACACTGCGGTCTTCAAGGGAAGACACAGTTTTCAAATGCCGGTCCGGAGGGGGTTAAAAGGTCACTTCATGGGAGCAGAGATCTTACAAAGTCTTACAAAGAGCATCAAAAGCAAACATCGACAATCAGCCACAGAACTTAAAGGGGAGGGACTCCCAAATTCTTTTGTTACAATTTAAACATAATAATAATAATAATAATATTTTCAGGCAGCTGCATGTTAGCCAGTTGTATGTCCCGTACAACCATACATCTACCACAGACTCCTTATAAGAGCCATTACTATTGCTCTCGAAGTATAAGGCAGTATTGGAGGACCAGTCCCTTGCTGGCATCCCAACCATTTCTCAAAGGAGGACAATGTACAGGGAAATTTCCACCGGGTGGTCGACGTGAGCCCCCCCACACACACACACAATTCACTTCAATCTACATTCAGTTGTGCGGTGAGACATAGCCTAATAAGCTGATCCCAGGACTGCACAACCCTCTTTTTTTCTCTAAAACTACTACAATTTGCATATTTAAACAACAAAACAAAGCAAATCTTAAAAATCATAAAATGGATGGAAGGCCAGTAGAGGGAGCCCAAAAAGCAATCATACGGGTCATGAATTACATCTAAAGACCTAGACACAAATTATAGCTGGCAAAAGCTCTAAAGCTAATCGCATAACTGAATGTAAAGCAGGTAGCAAGAATTCTTTACATCATATTAGCTGTGGGGAGATAAACCTTCCCAGTAAACAGCAACACAAAACCACCAAGCACACTTAAGACAGATTTATTTGTATTAAACGTTAAGTAATAAGGGATATTCAAATTCAAATAGTGATATAGTAGTATTACTATGACTAAGATAAATATCTAAATATAATGAGGAGCAATAGTTCTGCACTTAGCCTCTATTAATACAAGATAATCCACATGCCCGGGTGCTTATCAGCCAATATACAAAAGTCCAAGAAATTAAATGCACTCAAGAGACTTTGTAAAACAAAACACTCTACGGATCATTTAGTAATAAAGACCCTTCGTACCGTTCATTTCTTCTCTTACATACTTCATACTTCAATTCTTAAGAGCTCTCCCCAAGGTGAAAAATAATGAATCCATTAAGGATGGAGATTTTTGTGATATAATTTTACCTTGCAAAGTTAATACCTGTCTCATTTACCATAAGTCCTTTAAATGAGCAAAAGGCGGGTAATGGTGCGCAACTGTCTGCCAAGGACAGAGATGACAATTTGTGTCTTAGCAACCAAAAGGTTTCCAAAGAAACCCAAAAGAAGATTAGATGAATGTAAATTCACAACAAAGAAAAGAAAACAAATATTTATATAAAAAATATGCAGACGCACAGCAAAAAGATAAGCCAACCGTTATTATGACTGCTTTCAGATCAAGCACAGACTAATAAACTCTTTAAGTGCCAATTTATTGTGCCAGAACATGTGAGCCGTTTCTGGATATCTTGGTTGTCATCTTTCAGGAGATGTAGCTAAATGTAGCTTCACATATGGGGCATCTGATGCTACTGCTAGTACTGCGCCATCCAAAGTCCATCTGGGAAAGGCACCACTGAAGTGTAGCCATCCATGGATTTTCCTGCAGGCTATCCATGCAAGGAAAAGCCAGAACCAAAGTCATCTGTGTAAAGTGTAATGTCTGGGGGGGGGGGGGGATAGTTGTTTTGTTTTTCTCCTTTACAAAGATTATTTTATTTTTGAATGTGGGGCAGCATTAAGGCACTGGATAGATAAAGCATTGTACTGTACTATTGGCACAATCATAACAGGTTAATACAGTATTGTTGCATAGAGTCATGATGGTACTCAAGGTTTAAGCTACCACAAAAACCTGCCTGGGTGGAAACCAGCAAAAAAAACATTCACTAGGTCTTACTCTGAGAGTTTAGATAAACAATCCAACCAGTGAAACAATGTGCTTGTGTATTTCTCCATACCCTATGAGAAGCCAGGTCAACCGATTCCCTCACCACTTTCAGTATACTGGGTAGAGACTCGGGGCAATTCCCGTATTTGCTCGATTATAAGACAACCCACCAAAATCTGAATATTAATTGAGGAAAAAAAGAAAAGGCCTGAATATAAGACTACACTATAGGAAGAAAAAGTTTTACTAGTACATATTAATTCATGTAAACTATTTTTTTCATATTTAAGAAAAGCTATCATTGAGAAATGTTTTTTTTTTAATTTCCTTTTATTTGCCAACCAAAAATTCCTTATACCCCCCTATATGCCACTCTGCCTCCCTGATATGCCTTATGCCCTCCTGTATGCCACTCTGCCCCATGGTATGCCTTTTAACACTGTATGCCACTCTGCATATAGGGGGTATAAGGCATCTCTGAAACGAATGGCATATAGGGGTATAAGGCATTTCTAGAGGCAGAGTGGCATATAGGGGTTAAAGGCATTTCTGGAGGCAGAGTGGCATATAGGGGTATAGGCATTTCTAGAGGCAGAGTGGCATATAGGGGTTAAAGGCATTTCTGGAGGCAAGTGGCATATAGGGGTTAAAAGGCATTTCTGGAGGCAAGTGGCATATAGGGGTTAAAAGGCATTTCTGGAGGCAAGTGGCATATGGAGGTTAAAGGCATTTCTGGAGGCAGAGTGGCATATAGGGTTAAAGGCATTTCTGGAGGCGAAGTGGCATATAGGGAGTTAAAGGCATTTCTGGAGGCAGAGTATATATGGGGTTAAAAGGCATTTTGGAGCAGAGTAGCATATAGGGGTTAAAGGCATTTCTGGAGCAGAGTGGCATATAGGGGTTAAAGGCATTTCTGGAGGCAGAGTGGCATATAGGGGTTAAAAGGCATTTCTGGAGGCAAGAGTGGCATATAGGGGTTAAAGGCATTTCTGGAGGCGAGTGGCATATAGGGGTTAAAGGCATTTCTGGAGGCAAGTGGCATATAGGGTTAAGGCATTTCTGGAGGCAAGTGGCTATAGGGGTTAAAAGGCATTTCTGGAGGCAAGTGGCATATAGGGGTTAAGGCATTTCTGGAGGCAGAGTGGCATATAGGGGGTTAAAAGGCATTTCGGGAAGAAGAGTGGCATATAGGGGGATAAAAGGCATATCATGGAGAACTCTGTCCCCAGAAAAGCTTTATGCCCCCTACTTACCAGTGCTTTTGACTCCCTGGTGTCCAGTGGGGGCAGCAGGTGGAGGCCGGTGTTAGTTCAGCTGGGGCTTCTATGACTGAGCACCGGAAGGTCATGTGACGCCGGTGCTCCATCACAGAAGCCCCGGCAGAAGTGCCAGCAGTAGCGGGGCTTGTCTGCGTCCATCGAGCAGACTTTCGCCGGCTGCCAGAGATGAGAATTCCCCACAGCCGGGGAAAGTCTTCGCGTACAACCTCTGCTGCTGCCCGCACTTTCACTGGCACTCGGTGATAGACGCCCGGTGTAAATGCCGGCAGCAGCCGAGGATCCAGGTCCCCTGCAGCGATGTGGGGGATCTGGATCTTAGTCGAAGTCAGACCTATTTGAGGTCTGATTAGAAGATGACCTCGAATATAAGACTATGGTTATTTTTCAGAGCATTCGCTCTGGAAAAAACCTTGTCTTATAATCAAGCAAATACGGAGATGAAGTTTCTCCTGTGATGAAGGAGCCTTTAAAATGCCCGGAAGAGCCATGGCTTATCCATAAGTTGGGAGAGCCAATAAAGTGGGGGATGGTGTGAGCTTTTTGTAGAGCAGCAGGGCATAAAGCCTAGATACCCCTTTTGGGCAAAACAAAACCCGAGCAAACCCTTTTGGGCAAAACAAAACCCGAGTTCAAACTCTGTCAGTTATATTTAATAGTGAGTAAACCTAACAACGCAGATGTTCTGGTGAATATGTCCAATTTTACTTACCCATTGTCTATATGTATATGAGGAGCTGCAGGGAATGCTAATGAGCCACGGGAGAGCCCCGGACGAGAATCAGGATTGTCCAAAAGTGGGAGCATCAGTGAGGGAGCAGTCGAAAGCATGCAGCAAAAGACCAAAGACCAACCGACAGCCAAACCACTGGTGTTGCAGCAACCCAGTTGCCAAAGACTTAAGTAGAATATTTCCATGCAATCCCTCAAGCTCCAATGATACCCATGGCTTCCTCCAATTGCTTATAGACAATTGGTATTATATGCCAGGTAAGGCAGATCCCGAAGGGGGGGTATCCCAGGCATCTTCAGACCCAAGTGTTGAACTTGTTATTTTCCTCAAACCATTCCTGAACCATCTTTGCTGGTGCATTATCCAGATAAAGGAGGCCAATACCATCAGGAAATTCCATCTCCATGAAAGGGTGTTCATCTCCTTGGACGAGTTTTGGAGATGCTCTGACCCAGTCATCTAGCCATCACAATTTGACCCTTGTCAAAGTTGCTCAGATCCTTATGCTTGC
>VKOC01004509.1:0-17390 GCA_009364415.1 Spea multiplicata
ATTTTTGTTATCTACTTTTTATATGCTTCTTCTATTTTTGTTCGTATTAAATGTTTTAGCTTTGTTTGCATCTAAGTGACTCTGCCTATTTTTTTTTTATTTTAAATTTTGTTTATTTGGTTTTATATAAGACAAAAGAAAAACACACAGAATGCAGTACATTCATTAGAATTAAACATGTATGATAAATAGAATAGATAATTATCAGTAAGTTACATATATATACAGGAATTTCGTTAGATATATTAAAGTTGCTTTTCAGTAGAATTCATATGTTTTCTGCAATTTACAAAATAGAGAAAGAGAGAAAAGAACAAGAAAAAAAAAAAAAAAAGAGAAAGTATTTAGAGCCGAGGGTATTTGTAATATTTAAGATGTATACTAAAAATTATTTAATTTTAGGATCCAGTCCTCGTAAATTGATATTCTTTTATGGAGAGTCTGATTAATCCAGCCTAAACCTTTTTCCATGTGTAATTGATATAATAATTGATTTTTAAATTGTATCCAGGAGAAAATGTGATCTTGTTTCCATTGCTTAGCAATCAAAATTTTTGCGGCTGTTACGAAGTGAATTATTAAAATTGCCTTATCCTTAGAGAGATTAGAAGGGAGTATGTGTAAAAGGGCAATTTCTGGAGATTTATTTATCTTACATTTGGAGATTTTAATAAATGAATCAAAAACCTTCTCCCATATCTGGCTAATCATACTACATGCCCACCAAATATGTATATAATTGCCTTTTTCTCTATTACATCTCCAACAATTATCTGAAGTTCCTGGGTACATAGAACATAATCTCGAAGGAGTTAAATACCAATGGTTTATCACTTTAAAAAAGTTCTCTCTTAAAGAGATTGAGTGTATAATGCTATAGGTTATAGAAATAGCATTTTGCCAGCTCTTTTTTGTGATCGGTATTCGAATTGCTTTGGACCATCTTGAAATAATGTTAGTAAGATCCACTTCCTCTTTATTTTTTAATATTTCATATATTTTAGTCAGTATTTTCTTAATTTCTTTTCCATTCAGTATACAACTCAGATTAGCCGGGTCGTTTCTGAACAGTGAAGATTTTAAGAAATTTTTTAGTCTCAAATAGGGGAATATTTCTGTGGATGGTAATTTATATTGCTGAGCTTGTTGGGCGAATGGTTTTATAGAATTTTCAGACAAAATATCTATAAGATTCGTTATACCTAGTCTTTCCCAATTTGACATAGATATATCTGGAAGATTAAGTTCTATTATGTTCAATCCGGCATTATGTAATATTTTATCTTTTAAGCCGAACTTTTTCTTGATTTTAAGCCATTCGTGCATCATATCTTTAATAATGGTATTACTACCTGTATGGAGTTTTGCGTTCAATTTAGATTGAAATTCCCATATTCGTATATTTAGGTTTTTCATACCTGAAAGGTATTGTTCTATTTTATACCATGGTTGAGTAACATTTTTATCTAGTTGTGTATTATAAATGTGTAATGTCATACATGCCTCGTATGCGCGTACTATTCTCGGGTAGTTTAGACCTCCTCTATTCATTTTTTGTGATAAAAGATTTATTCCCAATCTTGGTTTTTTACCCTTATTAATAAATTTATTAAAAGCAGTTTGAATCATGTTTAACCAAGGGACAGGCATATTTAGGGGAAGATGTCTGAAGAGGTACGTCCATTTAGGTAAAATGTATGCGTTTATTATGTTGATTCTACCAACCCATGAGTTCAAGGTATTTTTCCAATTATTTAATTAGTTTCTTTAATACATAAGAGGAAGTTTCTTTCCATCAGATTTTCTACTTTTTTTTTTAGTTTAAGACCTAGATAATTTAACTCCTGTGATACTTCTTTAAAATTGTATTCTTCATGAATTATATGCTTAATTTGTCCTGGTGTATTTAAATAAAGTATTTCTGATTTATCTATGTTTAATTTATAATTTGAAACTTCTGCGTATTTATTTATGATTTCCAATATTTCTTTGATAGACTTAGCTGGGTCTTCTACAGTCAGTAGAATATCATCCGCGTATAGACAAATTTTTAGCTCTTCTTGTTTACAAGACATACCTTTTATCTTTTGATTTAACCTTATTAATGTTGCTAAGATCTCTATAGTTAGAATATATAACATTGGGGACAACGGGCATCCTTGTCGTGTACCGTTGTTGATATAGAACCAATTCGATTAGATGTCCTGACCCACAATTCTACCAGTAGGTTTTGAATATAGAGCTTTTATTGCCATTAGGAATTTTCCTTCTATACCGTAGGAACTACATGTTTGGAACATAAAGTTCCAATTAATGCGGTCGAACGCTTTTTCAGCGTCTAAAGCCAGTAAACAGATTTGTCTAGTTTCTACATTAGCCAGATCAATAATATCGATGAGCCGTCTTACGTTGTTATAAGTGTATCTATTAGGAACGAATCCTATTTGATCTGGATGTATTAATATAGTGATTACCTGTTTCAGTCTATCTGCTAAAATACCTGCAAATAGCTTCATGTCCACATTTATAAGAGAGATTGGCCTATAATTAGTAATAATTTCCGCATTTTTGTTAGGTTTAAGTATAGGGATGATGTTAGCTCTTAGTAGTTCCTCCGGAGCATGCTCTTTATTTATTAGTTCATTAAATAAGGCAGTTAAATATGTCACACTCTCCTGTTTAAATGTTTTATAGAAAAGTTCACTGAATCCATCTGGGCCTGGACTTTTATTGTTCTTACTCTTGGCTATTATCTTGAAAACTTCTGACTCTTCTATTGGTTTATTTAATTGATTTGTTTGATCTATATTCAATTTCGGTATAGGTATAGTTTTCAAATAGTCGTGAATTTCTTCAGCTTTGGTGTTATTATTCAAATTATATAGATTAGCGTAATATCTGTTAAAGGCTTGGCCTATGGATTCTGGGGAGGTGTATATATCCTATTATTATCTACAATTTTATATATACGCTTATTAGCTTGTTTTTTCTTAAGCCTATTAGTTAATATTTTATCCACTCTGTTATTTTTAAAATACCATTTTTGTTTTAATTTTTCAAGGTTTCTGCTAATTTTGTCAAATTCCAGATCTTTTATTTTTGCTTTTAATTGTTGGATCTTATTTGATCTAAATTTAGTTGGTGATAATTTATTTAATTTGGTGAGATCATATAAATTAATATATAAAGTGGATAATTCTGGACCCCTTTTACTATTTTCTTGTTTACCTATTTTAATAAAATAACCCCGGACAATGCTCTTAAAGGCACACCATAATGTAGATCGAGATATTAATTTATCGTCGTTTTCTTGAAAGTATAGATCTATTAATCTTTTTAGAGATTGAATATGGCATTGTTTATTCAGAATGGAGTGATTTAATCTCCAATCTTTCGAAAAAAATTTCGGATAATTAGAGAAAGTTTCACAGACAATAGCGTTGTGATCTGACCATAATATGTCTTTAATAAAGATCTTTTTAGTGTTGTTAATTAAGGAGCAATTTCCGATCATCAGGTCTATACGCGCATACGAGGCATGAGGTGCGGAAAAATGAGTGAATTCCTTCAGCATAGGGTTAAAGACCCTCCAATTATCATATAAATTGTTTTTTTTTAAGAAACTGACAGACGTTTTGCCGATCTTATTATTCTTTGATCCATAATCTCACCTCTTCTTAAGATTTTGTCCATACTAACTTCTGGAATTGAATTAAAATCTCCTGCCATAACTAAAACTCCCCTAATATATTTTTCTGCTTTTTCAAACAGCTCTTCTATAAATCTGATTGGATCCTTATTTGGAGCATATAAATTGATTAAGGTATGTAACTGGTCCTCTATTTTACAGACCATTATAATGTATCTAGCCTCTTTATCGATATCTTTAAATAGAATTTCAAATTTAATGCCCGTAGAGACAATAATAGCTACTCCTCTCTTTTTTTTAGACTGTAAGGAAGAAGTAATGACACTTGAAATTTGTCTACCCTTGAAAGGGTTATCCTGAAAGTTAAGCCAATGAGTTTCTTGTAAGAAACATATATCAATTTTCTCCTTTTTTAATAATTTCAATAGTGAAGTTCTTTTTTGAGGACTGTTTAATCCCTGAGTATTTAAGGAAATGAAACATACCATCTTTTTCGTTTTTCCCATTTATACCCTCGGCTCAGAAAAAGACAAAAAAAAGACATAGTAAATAAAATATAGATACGTAGACAAGAAAAAAGATTAAAAAGGAAAAGGAAAAAGTGTGACCTATTTCCCAAAGCTATATAACACAAGGTTAAAATAGCCGTATGCGGTTCCTCCCCTCTACCTGAACCGAAATTCCTGTACCCCATACTGTGATTTATCAGTTAATGAGGCTAACATATTGCGTGGTCCCTTTGTCAGAGTTCGGGGGCTATTTAAAATAGTGTAATCATCAGGATTGCGATTAAGATGAAAGAGATTAATCTATAAGTTCTTCCTCAAAATATCTTGATCATTATATTATATTAAAGGCAATAAATATTAATTTAAAAATATTTTTAAAGTGCAAGTGAGAATAAATAAATTTCTTTAAATAAATCATTTCTAATAAATTATCAAACATTCATCACGTATTCTTAAAGTGCATTATTCAACATCGTGTATCATTTCCTTTAAGAAAGTGCTATAATTAAAGTGCCTATCGTGAATTCAATTGAGATTATAGCGATTTACATACTTTGTCTGGCCTCATATCCCTTAACGTTTTATAGTCCGATGTTAAGGTACTTTTAATAGAATCTCATTATATGATGAATTCTTAAGTATCTACAATCTCAATTTCCTCACATTCTCATTTTTTTAATACAACTTATATGCAATATCTGCATCATAACCCAAATCTTTTAATAAAGTGCTAATAATAAGAGTGCATTAAAGTGCAACAGAAAAGATAATACTGTGAAAGTGTTACAAACATCACCATATATCGATTCTTTTGGTGAAATAATTTGCTAAGCAGATATAAATCTAATAATCATTAAATAAAATAAATACTTCATCTCACTAATATGACGCTATAAAACAATCAGGTGTGACAAGTTAATATGCATATAATAAATTTTCATTAAATAATGTTTTTTTTTTTTACCGTCTAAATATAAAGATAAATAAATAAATAGTAGTATGCTTAAATATTAAATATATATATTAATTCATTCTTTCTCAATATAAAAACTTTAAGTTATAATTTATAATGCGTGTGTTAAAAATTTCAGTAAATAATTCATTTCCTATTAGTTATAATTATAAATTCATCAAATAATATACAAGTGCACTGTGCCACATCGTTAAAAAAAAAAAGTGCTAAATTACTAAATTTTCAGTGAACTATATTTGAGAAAACCTTATCTCACTTCAAAATTTATAAAGTGCAATAAAATTATTTTAAAGTAAATTAACGTACATATGTTATGATTTTCGGTAATAATTCATTTTTAACTAATTTTGATAAGAAAATTAATTTGCTATACAAAAAAAAAAAAAATTAAGAGTATAATTATTAAATGCATATTTAAATTCTTAATTTATCAATAGTTATCGTCACTAATTTAACCATTTATCTGTTGATATGGTTAGTGTCCCACCAACTTTGGGCAGATCTTATTGAGTTAAAGGTAAGAGTTTGATTTCCATCAAATATCATCAGATTAGAAGCTGTATCCCACTTGTATCTAATTTGTTTTTCTCGAAGAATTTGAGTTAAATCTTTATACTGGGAACGCAGATGTCTTGTTTTCCTAGATAGATCCTGTAGAAAAATTATATTTTTAAATCTAGCATCCACTGCGGTGTAAGATCTTGAAGCTTGGTAAACTTTCTGTCGAGCTGGAATCGATGAAAATCGGACTATAATGTCCCTTGGGACCTCTGCTGGGATTTGTTGAGGTTTTGTTATTCTATACGCTCGTTTTATTATCGGCTTCTCTTGTGTTGTCTCAATTCCCATTTCGTGAAGTAAAGCCATGAGTTGTGGAAGAAGATCAGCCGGCCTAGTTTGCTCTGGAAGCCCCCTGATTCGGATATTTTTACGGCGACTGATATCTTCCATAGTGGTTATTTGTATTTCTAATTTTAGTATTTTATCTTCTGAAATTTTTAGTTTATCTGAGGTATACTTTAAATCAGATTCCAGTTTGTCCATTTTGTTCTCTATTAAGGACATATGTTCAGCAATGGCATTTATTTTTTTGGACAATTCTTCATGATGGTTTTGTAGTTCTAATTTTATTTGAGTTAGTTGGTGCTCCGCACAAGTCTGTATGCATTGTTGCATTTTGGTTTGTGAGAATAACTCGTCTTGTGTTTTTAAAGTTTTTATGGCTTTCTCCTGGGGAGTTATATCTGAGTACACCTCCGAATCTTCTAATATAGAGGATATTGTAGTGGAAATTGAGTCATCATGAATTGTATGTTGTTTTTTTGTTAGATTTGGTGAAAATATAGAGGGTATTTTTCTTTCTTTTTTTTGCTCAGTATTTCTTTCCTTCCTCTTTTCCTCAGTATTTCTTCTTTGAGACATTATTTATGCTTTGTACTGTTTTGGCCTTTTTTTCTTCCCCTTATGCAATTCTGATTACGTAATGTTATTTCTGCATATAAGTTTTCTTACTTCTCCTTGTAAGTCTGACTGTGTTTAAATGTAAGATAAATTTCTATGTCCTCAGACGGATACTTTAATTTGGTTTTAATAAACTATATTAGTACATCTCTTTCGCTTCCTCTGTGTTTTTATTATTTATGATTCTTTAGTCATAAATTTTTCTCAAAGGAGATTGGAATTTTGCAGCACATAAATAATATCTATCGGAGCGGTAGGTATTTAAAATATAGTAACTCACTGCGGTCAGGATCCAGCCTCACCCGTAGAAGATCTCAAATAGTCCTATTGATTGTAGCAGGTATGTTTTATTATCCTGGAAGGGTGGTTTATAGGCTTTAAATTCACCTTCGCGTCCAGTCTGCTCCTTTAACTCTGCCTCTCCGGCATTTTCTCTTTTGGTGCTGCAATTACTGAAGATGTTTTCATTCAGTCATTTGTTCTCGGCACTTAAGGAGTTTTAATCACAGTCGATGGAGCGAAATCTTCCGGGTAGCGATAAAGAGATGGCCTCAATTCTGTATCCGTCCGGTTTGCTTCTAAAATCGGTAACACTCTGTCTTTCGTTCGGCATCAGTCAGACATTCTCTAGAAGAACTATGCAGAGCTTAGTTTGCCCGCGAACTCGGGACGCCGCCCCTCTGGCGTCTTACGTCATCACGTCATACACCGACTACAGTTAACGGCCCTGATGCTCCCGACTCTGCCTATTTTTGACGCACATACATATATATGTGTTTTCCAATTATATGAAGTTTGTATTGGCCCTATATTTTATTACAATGGGGCACACACATATAGTAGGATAGGGGCTTTTTTCTCTCTTTCTCTTTCTTGTCCTTCCCTTTTTAGGAAGGATTTCACTAGTTTGAAAGTCACAAACAGAAGTACATATATTAGACACAATACACTCAAAACATGACTGGAATTTCTTTTTTCTGTCTTTCCTTGGTGATATTCGAACAAGTGAAATCCTTCCTAAAAAAGGAAAGTATATATATATATTAGACACAATAATATTGTTTTTTCCTCTGTCTTTCTCTCCTTAGGTGGGATTTCACTTGCGTGAATGACAACATATATTAGACACAATACACTTAAAATATGATTGGAATTATTATTTTCTTTCTTCTCCCTTGCTTTTCCATTCTTAGGTAAGATTTCACTTGTTTAAATGCCACAATGCATATTACACATATTAGACACTACAAACACTGTATTTCTTTTTTTTCCTCTTTCTCCCTCTTAAGTAGGATTTCACTTGTTTAAATATCACAAGGGAAATTATAAATATTAGATATCATACGTTCTCCTTAATTTTTTTTTTCTCTTTATAAAGGATTTCACTGACCACGAAGGGTATAAGGGATACTACACAATTTGGATATTTCGATAAAAGATAAAAGGATACAGTATCTAAAGTTTGATATGATGGGCCTTTTCCTTTTTTCCCCTCCATATGGGGAACGAGAGGGAGTGGGGAGGGGTCGGGAGAAACGTTCACACTAACAGAATAACTAATTTAGGCGCTAAATCCCCCCCTTTTTTTCAAAGTGAAATAGAGAACAACCAGCTAACCTTAAACCCGGGAGCCAATGGATTAGCTCAATTCTTATCCACTCCAAAACAGAGGTCATAAGGAAAATATGACCCATAACTCACCACCAGGAAAGGGTCCCGAGAGTAGAGTTTTCTGTCTGAGTGTTAAAATATTGGAAATTTTGCACTTTTCTTATTTTTGTCACTGGCTATAGAAGAAAGGAGGAGAGATTAAATAATGGTTAAGATACTGTCATTAAATACACAGGGCATGAACTCCCCATACAAGAGAATGTCACTTCTGAAAATGCTTAAAAGGAAGGGAATACAAGTCACATTCCTGCAAGAAACACACTGGAGGGAAGGAGAAAGAACAAGATTTCCACTTAAGACATTCTCTAACATCGTACCGGCCTTCATGAAAGATTAAAAAAAAGGGGTGTGGCTATATTGATAGGAAATGAAATCAACTGTAAAATTATCCACCAACATATAGATAAAAATATATCATCCTTTTCTCTATGTTTTTATTTCTGTTATGATTACCACTTATATTGTGTTTGCTGTTACACAAATTGTTTTTGTACCTGACTTACCTGTGGCGTGGGACTGTCGGGTTCTCCTGCCAGGATTCCTTCTCCTACTTACGCTATTCTTTTCCTACAGGTACACTTGTTATTGTTGATTCTCATGCCGTTTTCCCTACAGCCATTGTTTATCGACTGCGGTTGTTTTGTAACTCAGTTCTACCTGCCTTATATGGATACTGTACTTTTGTGTTCATGCTGACAGTTTATTGGCGTGTATCCTATGGGAGGCGACCCCTCCTGATAGGGTACCTCGTGTATCTTGATTCTGCGTTACGACTGCTGAGATTTTGTACTTTGTTTATTTACCCTGCAATAAACGGTGAATTGAAAAAAAAAAGATATATCATCCTAAGCTGTGAACTAAATAACATATGATACACTTTGGTGAATATATATGCCCCAAATGAAAGGCAGATACACTTTGTAAGAAAGGTATTAGAGAAAATAAAACAAGGCATTCTAGTCGTGGTGGGAGACTTCAATGGGGTTATGGACACTGCAATAGACAAGAAATTAAAAGCAGGAGAAGTAGTCATTAAGAAACGCCTTTATAATGCCAAATAGCATTAGCAGGGTTTTGCTTAAATAAAATGGAACTAAAAATTAGCATGTACGCAGACGATTAATGCTGGAAGACCCTGGAAATTCACTGGCACCTCTGATGAGGATTATTGAGAGATTTTGGAAAGTTATCAAATTACAAATTAAACGTTACGAGAACAACTGCTTTCCCAGTACACATGGAGAAATTGGAGCAGGACTTTATTAGATCTAAGTATAAATTTGAATGGGCCCACAATGAAATATCATGTTTAGTGATTAAAATTACTAAAGATCCTAATAAACTGCCCTAGGCTGACTTTATGCGCTACTTAAAATCACAAATAGAAAGCTGAAGAGCCTGAAAAACTCTGAAATTTCCTGGATGGGTAGAGTAAATATAGTTAAATCATATATAATCCCAAGATGGATGTATATCTTTAGAACACTCCCAATAAGATACCCAAAACCTTGGCTAGATATGCTGCAAACAGCAGCCACAAATTTTATTTGGCAAAAAAAAGAAGCCATGGATATATAGGGGCACCTTATCAAAAAATATTAACGAAGGAGGCCTGGGACTACCTAATATAGCGGAACTTCAGAACACAAATACGTTGATTCACATTGTTAATACCCAAAATGAAGAAAATGGACTAGAAGCCTGGTATAAGATCGAGGCCATTATGATGGAGCAGAAAGATCTCTCCTCACTGATATGGACCTTGATAAACATTATTAAAATATGGATAAAAATGTGGTGCTAGAAGGGATACTAAATTACTGGTTTAAATGCCTCGCCAGTCCAATTCACCTCAGCCATTAGGGTGCGACATTCGATAGCATAGTCCATCAGAGAACGCTCCCCTTGACGAATGTTAAAGAGAGAGGATGAAGCGGTTGAACTCCTGCCTGGAACTTCGAATACGGAGTGCAGTGCAGACACAAATTCAGAGTAGGAGCGAACCACGGGAGTATTCCTCTCCCACAGGGGAGATGCCCATGCCAGAGCCTTGCCTGTGAGGAGCGAAATTATGTACCCAACCTTAGCCCGGTCAGAAGCAAAGGCGTAAGGAGAAAGTTCGAAAAGAATTTCACACTGGTTGAGGAACCCCCGACATGTAGCAGGATCTCCTCCGTAAAGTTGTGGCGGTGGAAGATTAATAGGAGCATGAACCACGGACACTGGAGCTGGAGAAGGAACTGGTGGAGGTGCTACTGCTGGAGGATGCACCTGTAGTCTGGGATCAGTGCGCTGAAGAAGAGTCTGGAGCGCCTGGGCAAACTGATCCAGACGATGATCCATCTCGTCCAGACGAGCCTCACAGGAACCTTGAAGTCCCACCGAAGCGGGTCTCATGATGGCCTCCTGATTCTGTCACGTACAAGTAGTAGGAGACACCGTGGTCAGGTAGGACTCCCGGACAGAACAAGGTCAAGCAAGCCGAGGTCAGGATTCCGGAGAGCAGGATAGTCAATAAACGTAGCCGAGGTCAGGATTCAGGAGATCAGGATAAACGGTAAATGTAGCCAAGGTCAATATTCAGGATAACAACGAAGTCAGGCGAGCCAGGATCAAACACGGGAAACAGTAATGAAAACGCTATCTGGGAGCTAGCACAAGGCATAGACAACCATCAGAAGGCATACCTGAGGAGGTTTAAATAGGGAACCGCAGGGGAAATTCGAATCTCCCGCTCCTTTGTGGCGGCTGCTGCGGGGGTGGCCGTGCGTTGGAGGGGGGTCTCCCTTTCCTACGCGCCGGCTGTTGTGGCAACATGGGAGCCGGGGACAGGTGAGTAATATCTATATGGGAAAAAACACACATATAGAGAATGCTGCCAGTTAATAAAAGCGAACGAAAGAAAAGATTTCCCTGCCAGAATACGATGGAGTAAAGAGATCATTACAATGGAGGACTGGATCCATTCAATAAATAAAGTAAAGAGACATGTCCATTGTCAGAATATCTGATATTTTTATAAATTACTAAATCTTGTGCCAAGCAGGCTAAATAAGATGTTTCCACACTCTCTGGCGGAATGCTGGAGATGTGAACAAGAGATAGGAGATAACATACATGTTTGGTTAAATTGCGAATATATAAGACCTCTCTGGAAAAAAATTGACAATATATTGGATAACAGGCATAACAATCAAAGATTCCCCAGATTCTATTCTACTTCATATGATTTGGCCTGAAATAATTAGGGAACAAACACAAGTAATAGTCCATATTTTATTGAGCACTATCTTGTAAGTGTAATATAAAGAAAGAGACAGCACGATAGGGCATATAACACATGAGCCAATTTGGACCTCCGCTTTTCAAATAATTTAAATATTCAAACATTAGAGCCTGTTTTTAAAAATAAAATTCAGTGGTATATGGTCAGTCTCACTCTTTTTCTCTCATAGTAAAGGGGTTAATGCATACCTTAACTTTATGACAAAAACAACTTCCTTCGGGGGGGCGTGGCCGGCTACCGAAGAAGATGGCTGCTTGAACCTTCTGCTCCGCCACCGCTCGTCGTTTTTTACTTGCAAACATCTGCTACCCCGACGATGGGCCGCTCTAAGAAACCTGCCCCGGATCCGTCCACTCCCGGGAACCGATCCCAGCCGGCTTCCTCTTCCCTACGGGAATATTTCCGGACCCCGGTCGACCTTTCCTCCCAGGCCCCGGTCGACCTTTCCTCCCAGGCCCCGGCCGACCACGAGGCCGGCTCGTCTCCTGGCTCACCTTCCAGAGACGAAGATGCACCAGTTCCCTCTATCTCCCAGCCTTCTCCTCCACCGGAGATGCTGCAGCTTTTTTCGTCAGCCCCCTGGAAGTCGGACTTTTCCACCCTCATCTTGGAACTAAAGCAGGTGGTCAGGGACGAAGTGGCTACGCTGCGCGCCGATTTTACGGCCCTGGAGCGCCGGATGGCGACACTAGAGGCATCCTCCGAGACACAGCACCACGCGCTCCAGCAAACCCAACGCACCACTGACCAGCATCACCTTTACCTTGGCGCCCTGCGACGCCGCCTCGAGGACGTGGACAATAGGGGCCGCAGGCAGAACATACGGATCAGGGGGGTGCCCGAAGCTGAGGCCTCTGAAGACCTGCCTGCACTCCTGACCCGCCTGCTCTCTGACCTTATGGGCCGCCAGATCGAGGCCCCCAGGGTAATAGACCGGATGCAACGGGCCCTCCGGCCCCGAGGTACCCTTGCTGACCCGCCCAGAGACATCATCTGCCACTTCACGGATTTCCCGCTGAAGGAAGCCATCATGGCACGGGCCCGGGAAGTCGGCACGTGGCCCCTTCAAGATCGCCAGATCTCCTTCTACCACGATCTGTCAGACCTCACTCTACAGACCCGCAGGATTCTACGGCCCCTGACGTCTGAACTCCAACGGCAGCGCATCCCATACCGCTGGGGCCACCCTTTCGCCCTTGTGATCCGCCAGGGTGCTTCCAACATCACCCTTCGCCACTACCACGAGCTCCCCGGGGTCCTGGCGGCCCTACGACTACCTGCTCTTCGCATTCCCGACTGGTCCATGGCGGGCCTGGAACCGACTGCGGCACCTTCTCGACCCCCACTCCTGCCTCGATCCCGCCGCGCTTCGCGTTCCCGACGCCCATCGGATCGTCCGAACAGGGACCTCTCCCGCTTGAGGGATGCTGAGGAGTGACGGATTCGCATGGGACATTGCCGCCCGCCGTACGCCGCTTCTATCCGTTCGCTACTTGGGCCTGGAGGTATCTGTATACCCTAGTGGACTTCATCGTTTACCGTTCCACTCCGTGGGGGTTTGTGTTTGCTGCCCACACACATTGCAAGTTGCCTTCATGCCGCGCTACGCTCTCGTTATTGTAATTCCCCCCTTTTTTTTTTTTTTTTCGTGCCTGAGGGGTTTGGCCCCTTCTGCACCTCGCTGGCTCTGTCCCTGCCGACATGCAGTGCGCTCGTTGCGATTCGCCTCTGTGGCTATGCTCCTATGTGGGGCCCTGCACTATTTCGCAACTTCGCCCTGCACATTTTGCACACACACCTATACACTCAGGGTTTTTTTTTGTTTTGTTTTTTTTTTTGATTGTTTTCCGCGGGGGGCCTCCGCGTGCCCTTCCCGCTTGCACTATGTTTATCGTTGCACTATGGGACCTACTGCGACCTGGGACTTAGTCTGGTAATCACTGCTTGTATATGCTACGGTTCCTATGCACTGTTCACTGCTGTGTTTTGTGCGCTGCCATGCTTGGCGCCTTGCGCTCATAGTGCAGTCTCGCCTCCTCAGGCTCTCTCCCGTGTGACGCGCTGCCCTGCCCCCGAGGCACGCACTCGACCTCACATGCCCTCCCTTGTTCGCAGGAGTGCGAGGCTCTACTGATGCCTCATGCCTTAGTCATTCTGCCACGAGGTTGCACTGTTTACTGTATATACTGTCCCATGACGCCCTTACACGCGTGCTACCTGAAGCTCCACGTGTTGTGGTTTTTTGTTTTTTTTTTTTCTTTCCCCTTTCTTTTCTTTTCGCGGGGGGCCGTGTTGCACGGTGTCCTCCTTGAGCCCTTCCCACACGCACACGCGCGCACGTACTTTGTTTTATTGTTATACTTAGTGATCTATTGCGTCCTGGGACTTAGTCTGGTAAACACTGTTTGTATATGTTACGGTTCCTATGCACCGTTCACTGCTGTGTTCTGTGCGATGCCAGGCTTGGCGCCTTGCACCCGTGGCGCAGTCTCGCAGTCTCAGGCTTTCTCCCGTGTGATGCGCTGCCCTGGTCGGCGCCCTGCTCTCGAGGCACGAGCTCGTCCTCGCATGCACTCCCTCGTTCACAGATGTGCGAGGTTCCACTGACGCCGCATGCCTTAGTCATTCTGTTACGAGGTTGCACTGTTCACTGTATATATTGTCCCACGACGCCCTTACACGCGTGCTACCTGAACCTACATATGTTATGGGTTTTTCCCCCTTTCCTCTGGGGGGGGGTCTATGCTATGCTCCCCGTCGTCCTCATTATACCCCTTCTACACACGCATGTTCGCACATGATCTATTTATTGTTGTTTTGGGTGTCGTGCTGGAGTTGTGCCGCGACCAGATCCCACGCCCATTGTATGTATATGTTACGGCTCCTCAGCGCTGTTCTATGCTATGTTATATGAGTTGCCATGTTCGGCGCCTTGCACCCGGGACTCGTACTCATCCGCGTATGCACTCAGGAGTGCGGGACTCCATTGCCGCCTCATGCCATAGGCATTCTGTTACGTGGATGCATTGCCCGCGGAATGTGTTAGCCTGCGACGCCCTTCCGCGCATTCTGCCAGCGGGTCCACTAGTAGCTGTTCCCCTAGTTGGCTCCGAGTGCGCTGTTGCATGCAGTGTTTGGCGCTTGCGTTGGGCGCTTCCTCGCGCACACGCCCCCATGACTTTGCGCGTTCCTCCCTCCCGAGGGATGCGTCCTGTCCCCTGCCGTCCCTACGCGCCCCTATCCCCGCACTCTCACACACTCCCCTCGGGCTACGCCCTTGCTTTTGCCCTTCACGCTTCCAGCACACTCTGGGCCCCCTCCGCGGCGGATCCCACTCGCGGGCGCGCTCTGTCGTTGTGGGTCTACTGCTGCTGCTCCGGAATCTCCGTGCGAGCGGTGGTGGTCAGACCTGTCGTTCGGTTCTTAGTTTTTTCTTTTTGTTACCGTTCTCTACGGTTCGGCTTAGTCTCGCCGTTTTTTTCTCGTAGCCCGGTTCGACGACCCCACACTGTACGTCCGTTTTGTTTATCGAGTGGGTCCTCTGCCGGCTTGTGTTACGGCGGATTCCTTATTTTTCCCACTTCGATTGACGTACTGAGTGTCTATTTTTCCCCCCCGCCGTTTTACTCTCTCCTCCCTTCCCTTGTGGGTTTTTGTTTCTCTTCCTTCTTTTTTCTCCTTCGCCATGCCCGCTCCACCTGGCCCTAAGCCATTGGCCTTCCTGACCCTAAATGCACGAGGCCTTAACATACCCGAGAAGCGCTCTCATTTGCTTCGGGACCTCCGGAGGGAGAAAATTGACGTGGCGTTCATTCAGGAGACGCATTTCCAGGAGGGTCGGGCCCCTCGTTTATCCGATCTCTACTACCCGAAGGGGGTTTATAGTAATACCACGGGTGCTAGGACAAAGGGTGTCGCCATCCTGCTCTCCCGATCGGTCCCGTTTCAGGAACTTGCGACCCAGACAGACCCGGAGGGCCGCTTCATTTTTCTCAAGGGTCGCGTAGCCAACCAACTATACACTTTTGCCAATCTGTACCTGCCTAACCGAGGCCAACACGTGGCCCTGAAGTCCTATCTTGCCCGCTTACAGGATTTTAGCGTGGGTGTCCTTGTGCTCGGGGGGGACTTTAACGTTGCTCTTAACCCGGCCCTCGACTCCTCCTCCGGCCTCCCTCGGTCGTCGACGCAGGTGCCGCGTAGGGTTAACTCTCTCCTCTCCCGGCATCGCTTGGTGGACTGCTGGAGGGCTCTCCACCCTACTACTAGAGATTATACTTTCTTCTCTACTCCTCATGGCTCCTACTCCCGAATCGATTATCTATTTCTTCCTTATCAACACTCCATTCTTCTTCGCCGAGCCAGTATCGGCCTCACGACGTGGTCGGACCATGCTCCGGTTATCATGACCCTGGACTCTCCCCTTCTCTGCTCCTCGGAGCGGACGTGGCGCCTGAATGACTCCCTCCTCTCCGATACTGTCGCATGCGACGAACTTGCCACTGCCATCTCCCATTTCTTCGCTGACAACCAGGTCGCCGATACACCCCTTCTCACAGTCTGGGAAGCACACAAATGCGTGCTGCGTGGTCTTATTATCCGTCTTTGTTCGCACCGGAAGAAGGTTGAGGGCAGGGAGCTTGCCTCCCTCTGCGAGCAGATCGCCACAACGGAGCAGGCCCATAAAGCTACCATGTCAGGGGAGCTCTTGCAGCGCCTTACGCTACTCAGGGGGCAATTGGCCACTCTTCTCAATCGCAAGCATCACAGAGCGTACAACCGTTTTCGGGCCCTCTTCCATGAGCATGGCGATAAGCCGGGCAAATACCTCGCCAGGGCCCTTCGCAGCGCGCGCCCCCTCACTTTTATTCCTAAGGCTCGATCCTCCGATGGCCGCCTGCACTCTCTCCACCCCGACATCTCTAAGTGCTTCCTTGACTACTTCACTGGCCTTTATAATCTCCCCTCTTGCGAGCATGCTTCACCTTCTGGTGCCACACGTCTTCGCGACTACCTCTCCCGGACGGTGAATGCCACGCTGTCCCCAGAGGCGGCTGCCGCGCTGGAGGCCCCCATCTCCCTCCCGGAATTCACTTTTGCCCTCAAGTCTTCTCAGTCTGGGAAATGCCCTGGTCCGGACGGCTTCCCTTTGCGGTACTACTCGCGCTTCCGGGACTTGCTTGGCCCGCGGTTTGTGGAGGCCTTTAACTCTATCTTGGAGGGGGGGGAGATACACCCCCAGACGCTGGCTGCGACCATCTCCCTTATCCCTAAAGAGGGTAAGGACCCGGCCTGTTGCGGCAGCTACAGGCCTATCTCCCTACTCAATGCGGATCTTAAACTTTTTGCGAAAATTTTGGCAAACCGCCTGAAACCCCTCCTGCCCTCCCTTGTCCACCCTGACCAGTCTGGCTTTATCCCAGGTCGTGAGGCTAGGGATTGGACCATCCGCGCTCTTAATTTGCTCCATCTCGCGCGCTCTTCCACTGCTTCGTCTATCTTTCTGTCCACCGACGCCGAAAAGGCCTTCGATAGAGTGGACTGGTCCTATATGCTAGCCACCCTTCGACATATGGGTTTTGGGACGGGCTTTCTGACCTGGATACATTCTTTATACTCTGCCCCCTCTGCGCGGATCCGCATTAATGGCCTTCTCTCGGACACCTTCCCCATCCGTAATGGGACCCGCCAGGGCTGCCCCCTTTCCCCGATGTTGTTTGTTTTATCGCTGGAACCCCTTCTGCAGGCGATCCGACTGAACCCAGATATCTCGGGACTCCAGGCGGGGCGCTCCCATCACAAGGTCTTGGGGTACGCGGATGACCTCCTCCTCACGATGAC
>VKOC01004510.1:0-18383 GCA_009364415.1 Spea multiplicata
TCAGGATCCACTTGATTGTTGGGAGAATTCTTTGTTGTTTTGCAGTAATATTTGCTTGTTGTTACGGTGTGTTAGTATAAAGATGTTTGCTGTGTTTAAAAAGAGATCACCAGCTGTGGGAAGGCAAGAACGGTCTAAGTATGGAACTATTCCTGAGTGGGCTAGTTTCGGTTGTTGGCAGTCTGTAGCTCAAGAGTTGATTAAGTATGCCGCCCCAATATACCCTGAGACTGGGACAGAGTTGGGGAACCACGCTTTGAGGTTGAATCTGAGTGTGTATGGTAAGAATGAGCGAAAGGCTGCGAGTGAGACAGGATGGATTATTATGCAGGCACTGCAGAGAGAAGTGCAAAAGAGGTTAGAATTAGAAAATGAGTTAAAATTTGTGCAAGATGAGTTGATAATGACTAAAGAGTGTATGCATAGCAATGCTGCACAGGTTACACAGCTGGAAGATAAGTGTACAACTATAGTTGTTAATAAGATTAATGAAAATAAATTCAGGACCCTTGCAACTTGCAGTAAGAGGGAGGCTGATCGTATGCATTGCACAGCTATAAGTAACGAGTTAAATGTAAAGCTACATAAAAGAAATGATGTTGTGGCTGCAGTCAAAGTGTTAGATGAGAAGCAAAGTAATGCTAATCATAAAATGATCCGAAATCACTGCAAAATTATTGCAAAGCCTGTGTCTGTATTAAGCCCTTCACTTCAGAGACAGTTATATCAGAGCAGGCTCTTACACAAATTTCAAGGACCCATAGGTAAAAGGGAAGCCTTTAAATGTTTTGCATGTGGTAAAGTAGGACATTTTGCCAGAAATTGCCACTCTCACTCTTCCAAAGGACACCATGTTCAGGAGAGAGCTATGGTTGATAGCTGGAGGCAGGGAGATAAAAGTTGTTTTAATTATGCTAGGTGGGGATCTCAGGGAAGAGGTAGTGGTGCTAGAAAAGACTATATGAAGTCCTGGATTCCCTACCATTTTATTAAGGCACAGAAAGAAAGATTTGAAAATGAGCTACAGCGTAAAGTAGCAGTGTATATGAAGGAACTGGACACTGTAAAGACAGAAGTGTCCAGAATAAGAGGAATGTTAGGAAACAAAAAGATAGCTAAATCAGAAGAAAACTAGTGTGCTCTTCTAGATTTGTTTTCATTTGTTGTTATAACATACGGTACTAATGTATTTGTTTAAAGTATTTGTTTTTCAGAAAAAAAGAGACGATACTAAATGAAAAGAAAAGAAAAAAGAAAGGAAATAAACCTGTGAGAAGATCGGGATATTAACATGTGTGATTTCTTGCAGGAAATTTACATTTTCAAAATATTAATAGAGGACCTTAATATCTATTTTTATTTTTCTTAAGGATAAGCCTCTAAATTCATTCAGTACAGTCAGGTGGGCCAAATTTCAAATTATTTTTGTTTTCTTAGTTTAGGACACCTGCACTGCCAGCTACAGACTTATTGTTATATATTTATTGTTTGGTGCTGGATTAAATAATTTAAAAGTCATAGATTAGGTGAATTGTTGCCAATATGAGGTTTCTATTTTGATCACAGTGGAGAGATGTGATTGTGTAACATTATTGTTGGTCTTCAGCAGTATATATTTTTGCTGTTCTAGATTTTTGTTTAAATTTTTGGTTACAAACAAAATACAGCCTCAATCTGATTTCTATTCATATTTCTGAATGGCAACAGACTTTTTTTTTTATTTTATTTTATTAAGATTGCATGCTGCCAAGTCATTTAGTCTGACTCTGAATTTAATGGTAGCATTCAATCTCCTTTTTTGTTCTCTCTCCATTTTCATAGAGATTGTTGAAAATTTATTTTCTTAGGGTGGGTGCAGAAGATACCACAACGTTAGTGTTATGGAAAGTCTTAGTATTTTCATATCTGTTATGTATGAATATGTTGTGTATTTTATATGTTTACAATGCCTTAGATAACCATTTTGTAAAGCCGGGTATAAATGATGAGACAAGAGTGATAAGAGAACCACTAGTAATTTGGGCAAGATAACCATACACCCTTTCTGTGTAGAGTATCTTTTAATTACCAGAAGCCATGGGCGAATTAACAAATTATCAAACACCCTCAAGGGCTGAAGCACAAACCCACTCCAGCTATACAGGTTTCAGTAAATGTGCACAAACACCTTCATGAGTATCACCACTATAGATAATCAATAAACCGAGTTTCTCTCTTGTGTGGCCTCTTCAATACACTGTGTAAGTGAACAGCAAAGGGAATGCTGTTGGTGTGAAAATACACCAGATGTCACGGTGGGCAGAGGTCAGAGGCCTACAACAAGGCATGCAATTCAAAGGGTTAAAGGAACCTATGGTGGGAGCAGTGTTGGTGGCACAGGTACCTGAGAGTGATGGGAGTGAACACAAATGGTTGCAGTGATGCCAAGTCTGAGAGGGTAATGGAAGGTTAAAGATATGGCTGAAGGAATTTAAACTATTGGTGAAATATGATAACTGTGAGTGCCTCTACGATTCGGGTAAATTATGCCTCACAGTGCCCTAAATTTTACATATCCGTGGTTGTCAGGTCACTCGTGTCTCACTAAAAAACATACAGTCTTTCAACGCACAAATGGTAAAGGTACTTTATTTATTTGAGAAGGCTCATTTTCTATGTGATTCATTCACCCTCTAGGTGGGGACTGTAAGAAATGAGGGATGCCTTTAAAATGGGACATTACATATTTCATATACGAATTTACTGGCGAGATACTGAGGAATATCAAATAGCACTGAACTTTGGATATGTGGAGCCATTTCTTTCAGTGAGGAAGGTGGATACCCATTTATTGGTATTCTGTGGACATTGAAAGACTTGTAATGAACCAATGCAACTGGATTTGGCTGGTACAGAGAAGAGGGAGTGCCACACCCTGCTGAGAGACTGCGTATTCTGAACATCCCTGAAGAAGAAACTGTTTGTGTCACTTCAAGTAAAAAATGGGCATAATGCTACCCAATGGGATTATTCCAATTGCAGCTATGTGAATGTTTATTGTAATTTGTGTTATATCAATGGTGCTCTATGACGAAAACCAACAGGTGGTTTGTTATGAAAATGATTTTCCTAATTTGTGATTTACGTCATAGACAGCAGAATGACAGCAGAATTAATTTAATATAAAGGCTGAACTATTGACCTACTGGTCAATAGTTGTCTTAGGATCCCAACAACAACAAAGTTGCTATACAAGCTATACTAGCCTGAGGCGATAACAGCCAGTTCTTGTGTTATTGGTGTTGCTTAGTTCACGTGAGTGTGTGTAGGTATAGGATGTGTTAGTGATACTGGTTTGCATGGTTACAACCGAAATATTGTACACCTTTCAACCGACAAAACTGTTACTAGTTTACAATTGATACGGTTGCTATTTACATAGCAACCTATCAATACTATACTAAAAAACACCTTAAAAAGAACCATACACCATGTGCTAGTGGAACTTCAATCCAGGGCTTGACGGTGCCTGGATCCAGAGGGCTTCACATAGACCTGTCTGTAAGCGCCCTGGGTTATAGACCGGAATCCTTCCAACGTTTCATCAAGTAGTCGTTATGACCAACGGAGTTCCACTTGATATTGTTTTGCTGGGTTTCTTCATCATCTCTGTAAGCTGACCATCTACCGAAGCTAAGTATTATTATTTGTTTTACTGTAATCTGTTAAGACTGGTGTGTGATTTTAATTGTGCTGATCATTAAAGTATAATTACCATTCACCACAGTATTTAAGTATTTCTCACCATATGATCGACTGGAATACCTAATATTATATACCATTTGTATATCAAGATACAGAGTGTATATAGATTTAATAAAATTTATTGTTGTTATTAAGGTTTCCTGATTACCTTAATTAAATAATTTAAAGTTAGAATCAGGCCACAACCACAACAAGGTCATCTACGAATGATTTAGCACCGAGCTCCCAACGAATGTGCACTGTGCTATGGGAGAGAGGTGGCCCCCTTCTGTCCAAGCTCCAGTCCCGAGGCGAGCGGCTTTGCCCACTGGCCACTATCCGGGGCCAACTGAGGCTCCACGCTGCTGCGGTATCGTCACGTTTAGGGGGATTCTGACTTAGAGGCGTTCAGTCATAATCCCACAGATGGTACCTTCGCCCCATTGGCTCCTCAGCCAAGCAGGATTACTATTGCGACAACACATCATCAGTAGGGTAAAACTAACCTGTCTCACGATGGTCTTATCCCAGCTCACGTTCCCTATTAGTGGGTGAACAATCCAATGCTTGGTGAATTATGCTTCACAATGATAGGAAGAGCCAACATCGAAGGATCAAAAAACAACATCGCTATGAACGCTTGGCCGCGATAAGCCAGTTATCCCTGTGGTAACTTTCTGACAGAAAGTTACCGGCGCTCAGCATTACAAGGCCACACTGTGGCAGAGCAGGGAGACTCGCCGCAGGACTGTTTAAAGCAGGGATCTCCAAACTCGGCCCTCCAGCTGCTGCAGGACTACATCTCCCATACTCCTCAGCCAGCCCCTTAGCTGAAGGAGCATTATGGGAGATGTAGTCCTGCAGCAGCTGGAGGGCCGAGTTTGGAGATCCCTGGTTTAAAGGTAAGTACAAAGGGGGAGGGTAGGGTAGATAATAGGGAGGGTGGGTAGATAATGGCGTTGACAAAGTTTAAAACGCCGGCATTTTAAACTTCGCCCGAGGTGACATTATGTCTTGGGCCGGCCCTGCTGACTCTCTCAGGATAAAAAGGAAAGGATAAAATAGTTAAAGTATACATGCTTGAGCCTGTTTGTTTTATTGCTGTGTCATGATTTGTTTGGTTCAGTTATGCATTTTGCTGCGTATACCAGTTGACATAAAATTATTCCAATAGAGATTTCATTTTAAAACCTGGGCAATGGTTCTGCATATTTATTTTACATTTCTTATTGCTATTATAATTGCGCTTCATGGCAAAACCCTCTCTTATGTTTTAACTTTTTGTTAGTTGGTGGCAGCAAACAGAGATTCCTAATAGAATAAACATTAAAAAGATTTTTAGTAATGTACCGTATTTGCTCGATTATAAGACAAGGCTTTTTTCAGAGCAAATCGGGGTCGTCTTATAATCAGACCTTAAATAGAGGTCTCACTATGAGCCTAAGATAAAGATCCCCCTAAAAGGCAACTTCCGCTGCAGCCGGAAGGAGGTGCGGTTAGCAGTGGGGGTTGTCTGCGTCCATCACGCAGACCTTCCCCGACTGTCAGAGATGAGAGTTCCCCCGCACCGCTCGATGGACGCAGACTACCCCTGCAGCTAACCGCACCTCCTTCCGGCTGCAGCGGAAGTCGCCTACGCGAATCGCATAGACGTCTACCCGCTGCCCGGACAACACACCGGGGAGTCAGAAGCACCAGTAAGTTTGGGGGGGGTGTTAAGTGGGGGGGCATAAGGCATTTCTGTAGGCAGAGTGCTCTATGACATGCCTTTTAACCTCCTTAATGCCACTCTGCCTCCAGATATGCGTTTTAACCCTCTTAATGCCACTCTACCTCCTGAAATGCCTTATACCTCCCTATATGCCACTCTGCCCCATAATATGCCTTTTAATCCCCTAAATACCAGATTGGCATATAGGGGGTATAAGGCATTTCTGGAGGCAGGGTGGCAAGCCTTGGGTCAAATGGCATATCATGGGGCACAGTGGCATATAGAGGGTTAAAGGGCATATCAATTGAGAACGGCCAGTTGATATTAGGGGTTTTAGGCTTTCTGGAGCAGAGTTGACCAGCCTCGGGGCAGATGTGCATAACTGGGGGACAGGTTGGAAAATAAAAGGAAATAAAAACAAAAACATTTTTTTCTCAATCATAGCTTTTATTTTAAAAAAATAATTTACATAGTTAACGTTTACAAGTAAAACTTTTTTCCTATAGGGTCGTCTTATATTCAGGCTTTTTCTTGATTTTGGGGGGTCGTCTTATAATCGAGCAAACACGGTATTTATGTTGGGTGCTGTCCTAGATCTGACATTATATTATGGATACAGAGCACTATGGAGGCTGTACAAGCTAGGAACAGTCCTAGTGCAAACAGGTCAAAGAGCTTTATCACCAATAGGGCAATCTTCCACCCAGTTTGGAGGCACAATGTTGCCTCCCCTTGGACTGCTTTGACACAATGTTTGCCTTGTACAAGAATGCTTGTGACGGAGGCCTCCATCACTGGGGCCACTGAAGAAGCCTGACTGCCAGCCTCCTCCCTATTGACTATGGGCCCTGGGTTTGTAGAGACTTCTGTGGCTACCCCCAGCAGTATCTTCTCATCACTGGCTGAGGGGATTATCTCCAGCAGACAGCCAGGATCTGCCACCAGGGAGAAGCCGCCATTGTTTTAGTTTAATGTATAAATCAGTCTCCCCCACCTATTGTATTGTTAATCCCGTTACTGCCCCTGTTGTCTCTGGGAGGCAGATTAAGGGGGCGGTTTGTGTCCCAATATCTTCTTTTATGTAAATGTGTGTTTTGCTGGATATATCCAGCTCTGTGTGTCTAAAATAAATCAGTCTTCGTTTGGTTTTCCCCCTACACTGAGTCTCGGCGAGTGACTGGGGAACCGGGGAAAGTGTGTTGTCCCAGGCTAAGGGAGCACAAGGAAGCGGAGGTAGTCGGTCGGACTAGCCAGCTCCGTTACATTGGTGGCAAGCGGTGGGATGCTTCCTTGCAAGCGGGACATTCAAACCACCACTGGGATTGATCACTCTGCGGGCAGAGAAGGAGCGATGCCTGGATTCTCAGCTCTGGAAGAGGAGTTCAGATGGCGTGTGCAGGAGGCATGTACAAAGTTCGGTGGAACTGTATCGGCAGAGGATGAGCTGCTGTGGAGGGATTGTATTCGTCGGCATCTCTGGTTGGAGGCTCTTCAATGGGAACAGGACTACCATGGTAAGAACCTCGTAACTTTTGAGGAAAGGTTCTGGCTCCAGCGGAGGATGCTGATGTCGTTTTTGGGGAAGCAGCCCAAAGAGGAGTGGGTGTCTGAGCTGGAGGTGCTGGTCCAGAAAGAGGTGAGGTTGGACGATGGCTATCGGGCTCTGCGGTGGTACGCAGCACAGCTGTGTCCAGGTCTGGAGTGCACAGAGCCCACGGAGGGCTATAACTTTGGCGGCCTGGGATTAATATGGGACAGTCTCCACAAGGATCCGGACTTCGGCAGTACAGCGGAGTGGCGGATTGAGGACATCCAGGATCTCAGAGAGTTGGACCTCCTTGCTGCACTCAGACTGGGAGGTGATCTAGATTATTTAGTTGCACGGGAATGGGAACTGGAGAAGGCATATAGAAAACTGTTTGACCGCGTTCAACAGAATGCCCCAGTGTCCAGGGATTTTATTGATTATTCATTCGAGGATGTTGACCCGGCAGGGGTGAATGAGACTGGGGTCTCCAGCTCTGAGGCACAGGGATACTGGGTAGGGAGCCCAGATCCGATACTGGAGCTATGCGACTGTGCTTCACAACCGGATCCAGAGACTGGGGATTTAATCGATTTTATGTCTGAGGATGTTAGCCCAAGAGGGGTGGATAACACTGCAGTCTCCATACCTGAGTCCTCAGAATGCTGGGCAGTCTGCCCAGATCTCTTAACCCCACCTGAAGAGCTGGCAACAGGGCAGAGTGCTGCTGGATTCTGCCCCACACCTGCAATGGCTACAAGGATCCAGGGAGATGCGGCAGTCGCCCCATCTCCCCAGCGGCAGCTCACATGTCCGGAGAAACTTGTTTTTCCTCCCCAGCGGCAGTGGGAGGAACCGAGAGATGTGACAGCCGGTCCATTCTCCCAGCGGCAGCTCACCAGCCCGGGAGCAGAGGAACCGGCCCTCTCTCCCCAGCGGCAGGCCGACCCACAAGATGCCCTAACCCCAGCTGAAGTGGTGGCAACCGGACAGAGCATCGCTGGCCTCTGCCCAGCACCTACCAAAGCTGCCGGAATTCAGGGAGATCCAGCAGCCAACCTACCTCCCCAGCAGAAGCAGGGAGGTGGAACAGCCGGTCCATCTCCCCAGCGGCAGAACCTAATTCCGGTACTGGAGGAACCTGGACTCCCTCCTCAACGGCAGCAGGAGCACCAGGGAGGGGATGCAGGCGGCATCCCTCCCCAGCGGTACCCGGGAGATGGCGCAGCCGGCCCATCTTCCCAGCAGCAGGAGCACCAATTTTGGGAGGGCATTAATGGGCCAAATAAACTGACTGACTACGGAGTCAACCCGTTTGGGGTCTCATCCTATGTCAGTCCAATTCGAAGGGGGAAGAATTGTGACGGGACCCTCCATCACTGGGGCCACTGGAGAGGCCTGACTGCCAGCCTCCTCCCTATTGACTATGGGCCCTGGGTTTGTAGAGACTTCTGTGGCTACCCCCAGCAGTATCTTCTCATCACTGGCTGAGGGGATTATCTCCAGCAGACAGCCAGGATCTGCCACCAGGGAGAAGCCGCCATTGTTTTAGTTTAATGTATAAATCAGTCTCCCCCACCTATTGTGTTGTTAATCCCGTTACTGCCCCTGTTGTCTCTGGGAGGCAGATTAAGGGGGTTGTTTGTGTCCCAATATCTTGTTTTATGTAAATGTGTGTTTTGCTGGATATATCCAGCTCTGTGTGTCTAAAATAAATCAGTCTTCGTTTGGTTTTCCCCTACACTGAGTCTCGGCTAGTGACTGGGGAACCGGGGAAAGTGTGAGTCCCAGGCTAAGGGAGCACAAGGAAGCGGAGGCAGTCGGTCGGACTAGCCAGCTCCGTTACAATGCTTATACCAATGGTAGGCACAGCAACATATTCTTTGAAGGTTGTGACAGGTATACTGTCAGGAGCCGCTCCTTGAGCCCAGGCCAGGAACCAGGGACCCCTGATATGCCGAGTTAAAATAAAGTGCTAATGGAAAAAAGCAATTATAGCATATTACCCCAACCATCAGAACCAATGTTGAGGTAAAGCAGAAACTCAGTTTTAATGTGAAAGACACAGATATTTATATAGGGCTAGTTACATACAGCAAAACACACATAGTTCTCAACAGTTCTTGTCCCATTGGAGAGCCTCCCCCAGAGACTTTGGTGGATAAAATCCCTCCATACCAACAGTCCTTTTTTCAAAACTGGTCCATCCAGCTGGGCCAGTATCTCCTGCATCCGCCGGCTAAACTCTGTTTAAATAGTCACTGGTGACGGCGTCAGTCCTCCATTGCCAGTACGAAAATTGGTCCCAGTGGTGGTTTGGATGTCCTAGGCAGAAGGAAGCATCCCACTTCTGCCACCAGATGTGACAGGTACAACCTCAGAAGCCACTCCTTGACCCCAGAGACCCCATTTACGCAGAGTTGAAATACAGAGTTAATGAAAAAAATAGCCATCATTGCATATTACCACAAACATCAGACAAAATCAATTTGAGGTAAAACAGGAACTCAGTTCTAATGTGAAAAAAACACAGGTATTTAAACAATACAAGCGGTAATTTACATACAATAGTCACAGCAAAATACACACCAGGCCTCCCTTTGCTCAGTATTTGCACTTGGCCCAGTAGGGGTTGCTATTGTAGTTTGTGGAGAAAATGGAGAAACACAAGTGGTTCCCTGACTTCTGACCAAATGCACTTAAAAACGGCTGGATATCAGTTCTTTGAGCAAATACTGGCCATAGTCCTGTAAGTCCTGACCCGATGGAGAGTAACACACCATAACTGACATCCCCTCCCAATGCAGGTACCCCAAATCTATGTCTGAGCTCCACGGTCTTTAGAGTTTCTGGTAATTGGGAAACATGATACGAAGAAGAAGTAGTCCCATTGCACCCACCTCTTTTTTCATTTTCTTGTAGATGTTTCTTGTAGAAACATCATTTAATTGCATTGATATTTAGTTATATAGATGGAAAAGTTTGATAATTTCACATGTTTTTTTGTATATGATTTTCCATGAAATGCAAAAACTTAATTTTATGATTAAAAAACAAATGCATTGGGATACATTTTATCTATCACTTGGAGCCGTTCTCACCACCTAATGGTTCTTTCTAGCTTGGACATTAGATAATCAACTATATAATTGTTTTGCAGAGGTCTGCTATACCTTCAACAAATCATCACTTTCAACAAAATTCTTAGCAGGTTTTCTTATTAAAACCTTGTGATGGCAGCTTAATCCTTCAGATAACAGGAGTTAGTGAAAAGGGGCAGGAAAATTAATTGGACACAGAATGAAATTCTAGAAATGTCAGAATATTAAACTCTATTGCACACATGGGACCCATTTGCTGAATGCCTTTCTTGAATATTTCCCATGAGTTTCTATTCTTTGTAATGTGTATGAAGATTTTCAAGAAAAGAGGCACAAGGCAGCAATAATAAGTGTATATACAAAGCATACAATAGGGTGGCTGATTTTGGCACACAGATGAGGTCTGTACACAGAACCATTAAAACATTTATTATTATTTATTGATTTATATAGCACCACCATATTCTGCAGCGCTGAACAATGGGTAATTTGAGATCTTCGTAAATGGCAAAAAGATGTTGGTTAGATGCTGGTTGGTCACCATATATGAAATCACACACATTCAAACCCTTAACAAACTTTAAATAGTAATAGAGAGTCTGTATCTAAACAAATGTTTTGAACACAGAGGTTGCCAGGTAGCAAGCCTTTAATGTATACCTTGGCTATGAAATGAGATGGACATGGGTCCTCGATGGTAGGCACTAGCATCCATGTTGGGGTCCCTCGAACATGACTAGTATAGTTACTGCTAGATGAAGTTTAACACATTTTCCTCCCCTTATAAATTCTTATATTCTATCCAGCAATCATACTGACAATTAAGCTAAGTGTATATATAAATACAGACTACTGAGCAGTATCACCAATAGGGCAATCTTCCACCCAGTTTGGAGGCACTATGTTGCCTCCCCTTGGACTGCTTTGACACAATGTTTGCCTTGTCCAAGAATGCTTATACCAATGGTAGGCACAGCAACATATTCTTTGAAGGTTGTGACAGGTACACGGTCAGAAGCCGCTCCTTGAGCCCAGGACAGGAACCAGGGACCCCTGATATGCCGAGTTAAAATAAAGCGTTAATGGAAAAAAAGCAATTATAGCATATTACCCCAACCATCAGAACCAATGTTGAGGTAAAGCAGGAATATCTGTGTTTTTTAATGTGAAAAACACAGATATTTATATAGGGCTAGTTACATACAGCAAAACACACATAGTTCTCAACAGTTCTTGTCCCATTGGAGAGCCTCCCCCAGAGACTTTGGTGGATAAAATCCCTCCATACCAACAGTCCTTTTTTCAAAACTGGTCCATCCAGGCACAAGGCGGCAATAATAAGTGTATATACAAGGCATACAATAGGGTGGCTGATTTTGGCACACAGATGAGGTCTGTACACAGAACCATTAAAACATGTATTATTATTTATCGATTTATATAGCACCACCATATTCTGCAGCGCTGTACAATGGGTAATTTGAGATATTCGTAAATGGCAAAAAGATGTTGGTTAGATGTTGGTTGGTCACCGTATATGCAATCACACACATTCAAACCCTTAACAAACTTTAAATAGTAATAGAGAGTCTGTATCTAAACAAATGTTTTGAACACAGAGGTTGCCAGATAGCAAGCCTTTAATGTATACCTTGGCTATGAAATGAGATGGACATGGGTCCTCGATGGTAGGCACTAGCATCCATGTTGGGGTCGACTAGTATAGTTACTGCTAGATGAAGTTTAACACATTTTTCTCCCCTTATAAATTCTTATATTCTATCCAGCAATCATACTGACAATTAAGCTAAGTGTATATATAAATACAGAATACTGAGCAGACAATGGTGCTGTAAACAAGAGCAAAAAAGGGCCAGGTGAAATATTTATAATATAGACTACAAATAATATATTATCATAACCAACGACATAGGATTAGAAGGTAAATTAAAAACCCCAATTAGTTAACAAAGGGATAATGCAAAAGTAGTACAATAAATAAAGATGCATTCTGCATGGCCTAAAATGCCCCTTCTTTGCATGACAAAAAGCTAGATAAGTTTACAAATATATTTGCTGTCAGCTACATGTATTTGTCTGTTGATTTACTTATCATCTGTTTTCAAGACTCATAAAGCTATTTCTAAAAGTATTTTGTGAGCACTGCCATAATATAATTGCTTCTATAAAAATATTTTGATGTGATGTGCTATAAAGAAACAAATGTCTTATGTCAGCCACACAGCATGTAAAAATAGCAAAACAATTTCACCAGTGCACAAAGCTCTGTGCTTTTTAATTTCTCTTTTGCTATAAAGAAGTCAGATCTTACTTATAATAATGAGTTTAAAAATATCCCCATTTGCAGATTCATCTATATGAATTTACCCTGTTTTTTCTACACTGTTCAGACATCCCTGTGCATGCACAGACAACACTTTGCCCAACGCCCAGGCAAAATTAAGTTCAATGGTATTTTACTTAAAAATACAACTTCATACTGTTAATTTAGGGGAGAAAAATATGGAACTTCTATTGACCATACCTGGGGACATTCCAAGGTAGGCTAACTGAAGCCATCCCTCTCCTGGTGGGGTGAGTGTTTGGAGGTGGGGCTAGCTATGCATGAAGATAGCCTTAAATTAGCTTAGGTAGGAGGAAGTGAAGTTGGCAGAAGATTGGATGTGAGCAAACACCACTACCATGCCCAAAGAAAGAAAATTACCTGGATACCAGTGCTTCTCCTGGATACTCTGGGAAACCCAGATAATTATCATCTATTCTACTGGAATACCTAACCAAGTATACTGACATTCAGTAATTCCTATTTTTTAGTTCTTTTTCAGGTAAGAAAAAATACCAATTTGGTAGACTATACATTTATTTTGGTTGGGGTTACAGCGTCGCCCCAACCAGTGATGCAGCTGGCTCCACAGCCGGAGGTGCCAAAGGTGAGGGACAAGGTGACGGCTAAGGGAGACACTGCCGATACTGCTGGAAAGGGTTGCCGCTTATATGTTTGGTCGGGCCCTCTGGGCCTGCACCTCAAACTATATGGAAGAGGGAAAAAATATGGAAGAGAGAATTTCTGGAAATCTTTTCCCTTCTCCCGATGCAGGACGTTCCTCCTCCAGCTAAGGAGGGGGCCGATAAAGAAAAGGAGAAGGAAAAATACAGGTATCGCAAGATACCTAAAACCTTTGTTAATTGGGTTAGGGCATTTTCCATATTGGCGACTGTGATAGGTGAGAATAGCCCGGAGAAGTGCTCGGCTCTTTTCACATATCAAGACTTGATTTGGAACGCGTGCAGGGCGTATGGCGGTCTGGGTTGGTGGCAATACCATGAGCAGTTTCGACAACGCCTGGCAGTACAGCCATCTATTGGTTGGGACCAAATGGACATCGGAATTTGGTTGTCCATTATGACACGTCCCGCTACCCATCAAGGGGGTTTCTCCTCTTTTCTTGGGGGGCCGGAGGGGGTATCAAATAATGCCTCTCCGGCCGGGCAACACCATCTGGGCTGTTGCTACCAGTTTAATGATGGACACTGCAGATGGGGGGCCTCCTGTCATTTTAAACATGAGTGTCCAGGATGTGGGGGGCACATCCCATCTCCCGCTGCTTCAAGCGTGGTAAAGGCGGAGACCGCTCTGACTTGGGGGCGAAGGGCGACAACGCCAGTGGACGACTGTGGCTAAACCGATATAAAATTTGGAAAGCTGCAAAAATCTTGTTTGATGGTTTTACGCATGGGTTTTGGATCCCGTTTGTAGATCAGCCCTTGCAGCGTTGTATTAAAAACTTGCGTTCGGTTTTTCAGTTTCTCAACGTTGTTAGGGACAAATTAACCAAGGAGGTAGATCTGGGGGCGCATGGTGGGTCCATTTCAGGACCCTCCACTGGCGAATAGCCTTCAGGCTATTGCCGGTTTGCCTGGAATGTCACCATCTTCTGGGTTGTTATTTTGAGGGTGGTTTCTATGTCGATATGTGCCTCCCGATGGGGTGCTCTATATCCTGTTTTTACTTTGAGCGTTTCAGCTCTTTCCTGGAATGGGTGGTACGGATGGAGGCTGGTTTGTCCTCCATCCTCCACTACCTGGACGACTTCCTGTGCATTGGCCCAGTGGGCTCTTTTGTATGTTCGCATTTGTTAGCCACTGTTCAGGAGGTTATGCGAAATTTTGGGGTCCCCGTTGCATGCGACAAGACTGAGGGTCCAACCGCGTGTCTCAGTTTTCTAGGCATAGAAATTGATTCCGTGGCTATGGAGTATCGCTTGCCTGCAGACAAACTGACGGACCTCAGGGAGACGGTGGCTAGGGCTCGCAGCCTTAAAAAGATTCCGTTGGGTGCCCTGCAATCACTGCTGGGCAAATTGAATTTGGCCTGCAGAATTATGCAGATGGGCTGGGTCTTCAGCAGACTCTTGGCGGCTGCCATGGCGGGGGTGCTGCGGAAGCACCACTATATTAGGGTAACCCGTTCTCTGCGGGGTGATCTAACAGTGTAGGGGGCCTTCTTTGCGTATTAAAACGGACAGACTTACTGACAAGCGGCTGAAGTGTCTAATGCTCATCTGCATCTGTACACTGATGCAGCCAGTTCTGTGGGTTTTGGCGCGATTGTAAGGACGCATTGGTGTGTGGACCAAAGGCCGGATGCTTGCAGGGATGCTGGCTTAACCAGGAACCTAGCGTTCCTGGAGCTCTATCTCATTGTAGTGGCTGTGGTGCTATGGGGTGATAGGCTAGCAGATAGAAGGGTGATGTTCCACTGCGATAACATGGCAGTGGTTCAGGCAATTAATAACCTGACAGCGTCATCTCCTCCGGTGGTCCGCCTTCTGCGCCGCCTGGTGCTAGAGTGCCTGCGTCTCAATGCGACCTGCAAGGCTGTGCACATTCCGGGTGTCCGCAATGTAATGGCTGATGCTGTATCTCGCTTTCAGTGGGCGGAGTTTTGAGCTGCGGCCCCGCAGGCAGACCAGGTGGGAACCCCGTGTCCGGAGGAGCTATGGGCCATTGGGCTGGACGGGTAGGACACTGGATTCGGGATCGGCTGAGCTTCTGTCTCGCCTCCTTACTGTATTGCAGTCGGATTGCCTGTCAGATTTTTAATTATCAATTGTTCCGTCTAGTTTTTTCGTTCGCCTTCTTCAGGGCTTTACGTATTGGAGAACTGGTCAGCCCGAGTAAAGGGGTGTTTGGAGGAATTCTTTGTTAGGATCTTATGATAGAGGAGAAAAAACTGACATTTTTGGTAAAGGGGCTTGGGTTCAGCTATGTGCCATGGAGGGGTTGGCGATTTGTCCAGTGGCTGCAGCAAGGGATTTTCTTCAGGAGGGCATGGGCCCTCTCTTGGTTCACGAAAATGGGCAATTCTTGTCCCATTTTCAATTTATGCTAGTCTTTAAAAAGGCCTTGGTGTCGTTGGGAATCCCTAGCCGTTGGTACGGGGGTCACTCCTTTCGCATTGGAGCAGCTACAGAGGCTTCCAGACTTTGCTTGTCGGAAGCAGCTGTGCGGCGCATTGGTAAGTGGCAATTGTGACAAACCCTATACCGTGAGGGCCATAAATGTCACTTTTAAGGGTCTTAAGCACAGTCCTCTAGGGCAATCAGAGTCAGGAACACCAGTGTTTAACAAAACAGCGCTTTATTTTAACCGCGTAAACCCCAAAACCAAATCATAAAACAAAAACCTAGCTCCCAATTGGAGCCCTCTCTAACTAAACTAGCTGGTGCAGACTGACCAGCCTAATCACCCACTAACTAGACCTCCCAACCAGACCCAGCTACGCCAGGCTCTGGAAAACCTCCCCCAGACAGCACACACAATGTCCAGGCAGGTATTGCCTCACTTGGCTCAGGGATTGTCTTCTTCAGGGCCTCTCCTTGCCCTGGGAGCACAGGGAACTTCCTCTTCCCCCAACAGTCTCTCTGAGTATCAGGCTCCAGGGGTTTTTAATGTCCAGCACCTGTGCCTGATGCCAGCCTCATAGAAATCCCGGACCGGATCCTGTGGACTTCTTGCCTCATGGAAAACCCGGCATGGAGTTTCCACAAAATGGGGAAATGGAGCATTGGCCCACCCTGCTCTCCAATTGCTCCACCCCAGGGACCCATATGTATAATCTGCATAGCAGCTGTACCCAGATGCCATGCTAAACATCTCCCTGGGGTTCACACTGTCACATATCCTCCCCACCAGCTCAGAACCATGGGGCTGAGCGACCATGGGACTAAGCAGCTCTGCTGATGACGTCCCTCTTAGGTTGGCATCAGGGGGCTTTCCTTTCCACACACCATAAATGTGGATACTTTCTCCTTGTATCCGTCTGCCCTTCTGGGTTTCTGCAATGATCAGTGAATAGGTAACACTTTGCACAGCCACGTCTCTTTGTACAAATGAAGACCATTGTAGCTTGACCATTAAGAAAGTCTACCCTGTGTGGTCTACACAATACAGCCAAGCGCACACCATCTTCAAGCTGTTTCCCCGTAGCTTGTTCACCATCACTCAATTTAATGCCAAGCCCATGTTTATGGCCATTTACCCTAGATGCATGTAAACGGTGTACCTTACTGTCACCTGTAGAAGGTTCCACCTTTGAAGTAGGGTTTCTACCGGACCTGGGACCACCTGCTCCCTGGAGCAGCTTACTGCCATGTTGCTCTACTAGTTGGTCAGTACTTCCAGCACCATGCATAGTCCCTCCATCACTTAGGCCATAAAGGTTATTTTCCATGCCATTCTTCTTCTCCTCCAGGCAGCTTGTTTTGTACTGTATCTGCTCACTTGCTGCTTGTGCAATTTGTGACGTTTCAGATACTGTGTCCATTTCCTCTTGGACCTTAATCTGTTTCTGTAGAGCTAGCTTGGCCTCCCTTTCTTCAGCTAGCTGTATACCCAGTTCATCTAACTGGAGTTGTAGTAGTCCATGTTTTTCTACTGCAGTAACCCTTTGTTCCTCAAGGGTTATTTTCACCTCACTCAGCTCTAAGGTTGATATCTCCAGTTGATGCCTGAGGGATATATTCTCTTTCTGCAGTTCAAGTCCAACTTCTTGAAGCTTTTCATTGGACATGAGGGCTTTCTCCAGACTCTCTGACAATTTGTCTCTCTCAGTCTGGTTATCAGCAAGCTGCCTCATTAATGTTTGCCTGTCACGTTCTGTGTTACTCAGTATTGCTTCCAGGTTACGTTGGATCATATCACTCTCCCTTAAAGCTTGATCTCTGCTGTGAATAGCCAATCCTAAGTCCTCCTCTTTTAGAAGCATAGCAGCCTCCATTTGCTTTAGCTGAGCTTCTGAGTCTTGTAGCTGATCCTTGCACGATTCCAGTTCCGCTTTTACTTGGGAATACATGTCGTTTAGTGTTAAATTAGCCTTATGAAGTTCAGCACTCCCTTTACTGGCTTTAAACAAGACTTGGATTTCATCTTGTAGTTGTTTTATAGTCTCCTGTAGCTTTACCTTTTCCAGACGCTCAACTGCAAGTGTTAAATTCACACTGCTATTCTCAGAAAGGAGCCCGAATACACGCTCTGCATCCTCTTTACCTTTCTGGGACACCTCCGCGAGACGTTTTTCAACCACCAGCTTTTGTTCCTGCAACTGTTGCATCTCTTGCAGTTTTGTTGACAGGTCAACACAATGCTTTTCTCTAGAAGCAGCCATTTCATTTTGCAAAGTGAGATTATCTCTCTCAAGCTGGCCAATAGTTCGGTGCAATGCCTCCTGTAATCGTGCTGCTTGGTTTTTAACCTTTATTAATTCATGTTCTTTTAGCAAACACTCATCAGTCAGCTTTTTGTTCTTGCAGAGCTGTTTCCCAACATACTCTGACTGCTCAAGCACATACTGATTCAGCTCATCTCTGGGCATAGCTTCCACTTTCCTGAGCTTGGTAGTCCATGCCACATTGTTACATTCACCACGACTCAGTTTGTCATAGCAGACATTGAACTCTGTCAGTCTCTTAATTTCATAGTCTCTCGGTTTGATAGCATCTAGTTTATCGGTTACTTCTTTCAGCTGCAAGTTCAAATCAGAGACTTCACCCTGGTGCAGCCACTTTAAGGATTCAATTTCCTCCTTTAACTCCTGAGCCTCAACACAGGACCCTGCACAGTTTATATATGCCTTTTGTGCCAGTTTCAGTGGTTCCACATATCCACTGCAGGTTGAATGGCGAGTGAAACATGCAATGTCCAGGCAGGTATTGCCTCACTTGGCTCAGGGATTGTCTTCTTCAGGGCCTCTCCTTGCCCTGGGAGCTCAGGGAACTTCCTCTTCCCCCAACAGTCTCCCTGT